>CM035806.1:128470401-128483101 GCA_020466095.1 Chlorops oryzae | reverse complement strand
AAAAATATCAAAAACATAGAATTCATTCCACAAACATAACAAAATTCTTAAAACTAAAAGAACTTAAAAACTAAAATAAATTTTTAGAGACCAAACGCTTCTATCACTTGACTTTGAATGCAGCAATTCTGCTGCCAGCATAACATTGTTTAGGGCTGGAAATGCTAATTTATATCTCTGTTTTGTTTTGATAAAAGCTAGCTGGGAAAACTTACTTAATTTGAAGCAAAGTATGAAATTGTCATCTCATTCATTCATCCCTGTAGTAAACGAGCGGTCAGTTTGCAAAATAGGACCCACCTTAGGTGAGACTGTTAGCAACTAGACCATAAAAACTATGGAGCACGTCTAACCTAAGATCGACCTCTATAGGTCTCACCGCTGACTGTTCCGTAAGAGATCGAGGGGCGGTGAGTTCATTTTTTTGTGTACTCTTGTTGTGCGCTTGTTGTTGTCTGCTTTAAGTTCGCATTCTGATCGGCGTACCGTCAAGAGTTGATTAGCGTAAAGGGTAAGACTCTCGCTCAGCAACCACGCAGGTCGAGATTCGATCCCTGGCTCGGTTGGACATTTTTTTTTCTTCTCTATTGCCTAGAGTTTTTTTTTATGTTCATATTTTAATTAATTTTTTTTATTAGTTAATTTTGAAAAAAAAAATTTTTTTTCTTTAATATGTAAGTATTTTTTCATAATTAAATTTTTTTTTAAGTATTAATTTTTCAATTGAAAAATTTTTTCTATGAAAAATTCAATATTTCACAATAACTTGAGCAACCATAAACTCAAGTCAGCATTATGATCAACATATTAAATTTCCTTGTTTAGCGTAATGGTTAAGACGCAGACTTACCAACCCAGAGATCAGCGGTTCGAGGTTCGTTCGAGACGAGAAAATTAAAAAAACATAACTAATGTTTAAACAAAAAAAAAGATTAAAAACATAAAAACAAAAAATAAACAAAGTAAAAACAAGAAGAAAAAAAATAAAACAAATATTAAAAATTTTTTTTTCCATAAATAAACAAAATCGTCAATTGACCTCCAACTCACCCAAAACGTCTCACCATGGGTGAGTCTTACATGCACTACTCTCTTTTAATGTAGGCCCCATGTTAAAGAGGTGAGTTGAATGCATGTAAGAGTAAATTATGTGGGGACTAGTTGTAGTCTTTTTGAGGTGCACCATAGGTGAGTAGGGGGTGAGTCTCAATTACTGCAGGGATGGTACGCATTAACTTCTGAGCGACCGAAACACATATCGCACACTAATCACTAAACCTGCACAATTCAAAATTTTTTCAATCAATTATTTCATGTTCGCCAACATTTTACTGCAGGAGAAGATGCACTTGAAAAATTCATATTGATATTTATTGATTCTGCAGTTAATTAAGAATAATACAAAATAAAGAAAAGAAATTGATTTTACAGGCGTCGAGAGTTATAGGCTGTTTGCCCGAGAAATTCAAAATTGTGAGTTGTGCCGATTTAGTGATTAGTGTGCGATATATAAAATAAATGTCGCTTTTCCACCCAAAAGTCAAGAGATTTGCCACCTTTTCCGTTGTGTTTATCTTCGAAGTTTCCAAATTATTTCAATTCGATGAAGAGGAAATGATGCAAATCTACCAAGTCTCACGCAAAACTACCAATCTACCAAAATTAAAATTATTTATAAATTTTTACCAAAATTGGTAGAATTCTACCAAAACGGCAACACTGGCAACTATTGCCGGCAATTTTTTAGTTTATAGGCGAGACGAAGCGCGGGATGTAGGGAAACTATCCCTCCGCGCTTCGTCTCGCCCATAAACCAAAAAATTGCCGGCAATAGTTGCCCTAATGTAAAAGGGCATATTCGAACTTGTCTAGTTTCTTATAGGCTATTCACACTTATGTCAAAATCACGGAATTTAAGAAAATGTCAGAACAAATTTAACATTTTAAAACAAGACGATTGAAATTTTATTCTTCAATCTCATGATTTAGACATAAGTGTGAATAGCCTATATTAAACCGCTTTTCAATATTTTTATTTTCCCTTTTGCTCTTCCACGTAAAAATCTTTATTTGGCAAATACTTCAAAGTATACAGATTTAGAGATTCTAGGACGTAAAAGTACTTATCTGATGGAATGACCGTTGCTGTAGTTTTGTCCAGGAAAAATGATATGATTCCATTTGAAAGAGGGGAGACGCATGAAGCTTAACTGAATGCCTGAAAATGAAAAGAAGAAAATCACGAAGTAAATAGATCCAATGAATCCTGACATAAAGAAGTACTTACCTGATAGGATGTATTGCAAAGGACAAGGATGACGACCGATAAATTTATTCCGTCCGGAAAGAGATCCAACAAAATATAAATTTTATAACTTGAATCGAAATTGAAAACTGTAAGCAAACCGAGGATGTTGCCATATGACAAAAACATTTACAGCCCGTATACACATCGCAAATGTCTTACAGCCCGTATAATTTTACATAGGAACACATGTCGATAAAAATCAGTTTGTTTAAAAGCGATGGACGCACGAGCAAGACACAACAAAATAGAGATAAAAATCCGTGTGTAAATAGCGTCTAAAGTGAAACATTGATTGAAACCGACAACGATTTAAATGACCTCGGCGAGATTTGAAACTCTAACCCCACGAGCAAGAGGCAGAGACTCTACCGCTGCACTACATAATCATCTTAACGAGCATGTCGTAAAATTGAGTATGTATCAGAGCTGTAAAAGAATCAATCATTTCAAGATTGATTCAAGAATCAATCACAGCCTGATTGGAAAAAAAAGATTTAATTCATTTTATTCGAAAATCATGAAGATAATTCACTTTGGGGCAATCAATTGATTTATATTTTGAATTGTCAATCATTTGATTTAAATCAAAAAGGATTTAAATCAATTGATTTAATTCAAAATGATTTCAATCATGTGATTTAAATCCAAAAAGATTTAAATCATTTTTGAATGAAATCAGAAAGATTTCAATCATTTGATTTAAATACAAAAAAATTTAAATCAGTGTTGATTTAATTCAAAAATGATTTAAATCACTCTATGTAAATCAAACAAGTGAGACTGATGTGGTCAGGTAAGCCCGACACTACAAACCCGAATTAGTGCACTTCATATTTCACTAAAACTATCTGTTTAGTGGTTATGCACTTTTTATATCTACTACCACTTATAATTAGTGGTAGTTAACCAATTAAACTCCACTACCACTAATAGTTAGAGTTAGTTGAACAAAACACTCCACTAGTAGTGAAACAGCAAACCCAAACCGCTAACATTTCAGTGAAAATCGAAGATATATTTGGCAACCACTAATTTTATATGACAACTATAAAAAATGATTCTAAGAGAATTCGTTAACCAAATCTGGGGAGAAGTTTGTGAGAGTGATATTGTACGTCAACAAGCATTACTTTTTAAGCCAGTTTTCGTTTTTGTTTTCGAACTCAATATTTTTCATTTACTTTATACAAAGAAGAAAGCGGCAGGAACTAACGCAGGCGGTCATTAAGGGGTTTTAAATCTCCTCTAAAATGCATGGAGACTCAGGAAAATAGGCAATCCTAAGGTCGTTCAGATTTCGTCTTGCCCTAGTTTTTCACTTGCAATGCCAATAAATAGAATATATGATGCAACTTGCTCGGAATCCTCAGAAGAAGAACGAAAAGATGATGACAAAAGTGCACCGGGAATAAGTAACTTGATTTTTGATGGCATGTTCTATAAAATTGTTGAAAAGGTAAAATATGTCAAACACATTATAGATGTGGTTAAATTGAAGAGGTGCTTAGGTCGATTTAAGCGAAAATTGAGTTATTTAGTTTCATTAGTAAATTAAGTTTACTTAACCGTTGCTTTAGGTCGAAAATATTTATTTTTCAGCCAAAATTATTAAAAAAAACAAAAGGAAAGGAATTTAAAATAAGGTAATTAAATTTTTAGGTAATTATTTTTATTTATTTTTCAAATTTGGTTCAAATTGTTACTTTTAAAAAAATTGTTTTTCAAAATGCTCTCTCAGTTAATCGTTCTTTTAAAGAAGATGATAAATCATCAAGCTTTCAACCACCGAAATGGAAATGGACCAAATTTTTGAAAAATGCTTTCAAACATTTAAATTTTTTGAGCAATTGGAACCTTTGAATTTCGAACATATGCAAATAGCTCCGGTTGCCATTGGAAAGAGCCAGTTTTGGATTGTTTTTCTGGGATTTCTAAATACAAATTAATTGAAATCGTTATATGCTGAGTGATGAATGAAACTCTTCCACCGGCTCATCCTGAACAATTCAAAGCAATTTCTGCTGAGATTGACCCCAATATTTGTTAACACACAATGTCAGAATTCTCATGAAAATTTCGTTTTATTAACAAACTTTTTAAAATGTCGGAAAATAACATTTTTGAGGAGAATAACGATTTTTCGTGTGATGATGAAATCTCAGATCCCAATTTCACCGTCGACATCAGAAAACGAAAGCGGCGCCTGTACGATAGGGAATCAGATTGCAAAGATTATTTTCAAGCTCAGATGGACTCTTCCAGCACGTCATCACAAGCTTATGTCGAAGCAGTACCATTATTGTTTCGAGAGTTCTTCGATATAGTCGAAACGGTTAGTTGACATACATAAGTAAACTGTCGTTGCTTTTGATATGGTTCGAATTACCTTTTTTTATTCAAACAGCCAAAATCATCTAAAAATGAAAAACAAAATGAGAAAGGAACTGTGTCAGCAAAGTGTCATACTTGCAAGGCTATTTTAACCGGCTACGTAACTGTTACATCCAATTTTATCCGACATTTGCGCACGAAGCACCCAAATAAATATGAAGAATACCAAGCGGGAAAAAAGTGTCAACAAATAAAAACTACCAGCCAGGACCATTTCAAAAAACTTGTTTTAAACCACATTGTGAAAAATATGCTACCCATCTCAATTGTTGAATCGGATTCTTTTAAAGAAGTTATAAGATATGCCAATCCATCTTTGAACGGCTTAGTCGACCTACCGCAATGAAACTGTTGGACCAAACCTTTTTGTGTATGAAGGAAAGGATCAAAACCATGATTAAGGCCGGGAATTTTTTTTGCACAACGGCTGACATCTGGTCAACGAAGCATAGAAGTTTTTTCGGATATACGTGCCATTGGATCGATGACAATTTTCAAAGGCAGTCAGTTGCGTTGGCATGCAGACGATTCACTGGAAGTCACACATATGATGCTATTCACCGAAAAATAATGGAAGCACACGACGATTTTGGGCTTACTTTGGAAAATATTGTGGCAACAACGACGGATAATGGCTCTAATTTTGTCAAAGCCTTTAAAGAATTTGGCATTGCCGATCCCCAAGACTTAATAACGCACACTGACTTGGAAGAAGAATGGGAAGCTTTAGAAGAGAGTGCAGAACTTTCAAGTCAGTCCTTAGACAATCTTTTGCCAAATCACGTGAGATGCGCGTCACATACGCTAAATCTGCTTGCCACTACAGACTTTAATACTATTTTACGCTCAAATTTGCATGGCTATGAGAAGCATAAAAATGTAATGATAGCACAAGTATACACGGTTTTGGATCTGAGAAACTGAGAGTTGTTTTAAGTGTAATTTGGCGTACTGAACTCAAATATTCCAACGGTTTTTTAAGAAACATTTTTTTGACTTTCTAAAGTCGTAAAAAAAAACAACTCTCAGTTTCTCAGATCCAAAAGTTCAATGCCATTTGTAGACTTCTGTAATTTTCAATCATTTATTGCTCCTCAATAATTTTTATGTTTTTATTTGACCTCATCAGATAATGAAAAAATGCTCTGGTTTGTGGAACAAAGTAAACCGTCCCAAATCGTCTGAAAAGATCATTTCTCTCTTGGGATCACAATTAATATATCCTGTTGTCACACGATGGAATTCACTATTTGATTCGATAAAAAACCTTTTGTTCCACAAGAAAAATGTCAACAAACTTTGCCATGAACTCAAAATAGAGACTTTTTTGGACCTCGATTTTGAATACATGAACGAGTACGTAGTTTTACTGCAACCTATAGCTGAAGCAATCGATTTTTTACAATCAGAAAACGGAATGTTCTATGGATATTTGCTCCCAACGTTGGCAACAATAAAGGCAAAATATCGTGTAATGATTCAAAATGGTTCAAGCGACTACGTTGTTGAAATGGCAAAGCGAATGGTATCAGCACTGGATAAGCGATTCGACACATATGTTAATTTGAAAAAGGGGTCAGAATTGGCTGTGGTAGCTTCTCTTCTCTGCCCTTCCATTAAACTGAAATGGATAAAGGCTATCAACCCAGCGTTTGACACGTGCAAAGAAGCTGAAGCAATGGAAGTGGCTAAGATGGCGCTCACAAACTTTTTTAAAGATGAGCCGGTGGAAGAGATAGATCAGCTCGATGATTCTGAGGCATCAAAATATTTATTTTTTGACATTTCAGGTTCGTTGAAAGAGTTTCATTCATCACTCAGCATATAACGATTTCAATTAATTTGTATTTAGAAACCCCAGAAAAACAATCCAAAACTGGCTCTTTCCAATGGCAACCGGAGCTATTTGCATATGTTGCTGACAATTCAAAAGGCTTCCAATTGCTCAACAATTATAAATGCATGAGGAAAGCATTTTTCAAATTTAATTGTCCATTGCCATCTTCGGCTGCAGTTGAAAGACTTTTTTCCCATGCAGCATTCTTGAACGCACCCAGGCGAGGTTATCTGACCGACGAGCATTTTGAAAAACTACTTCTTTTAAAAGTGAACAATTATGAACAAATATTGAAAAATAAATAAAAATAATTACAATAAAAATTTAATTAGCTGTATTTTATTACAAATATTACACTATAAAATAAGTTTTTTTTAACATACATTAGTTGCTCGAAAACACTAAATGATTTTCGACGTGAGAACTGCAACGGGTTAAGTAAACTTAATTTACTAATGAAACTAAATAACTCAATTTTCGCTTAAATCGACCTAAGCACCTCTTCAATTTAACCACATCTATAATGTGTTTGACATATTTTACCTTTTCAACAATTTTATAGAACACGCCATCAAAAATCAAGTTACTTATTCCCGGTGCACTTTTGTCATCATCTTTTCGTTCTTCTTCTGAGGATTCCGAGCAAGTTGCATCATATATTCTATTTATTGGCATTGCAAGTGAAAAACTAGGGCAAGACGAAATCTGAACGACCTTAGGATTGCCTATTTTCCTGAGTCTCCATGCATTTTAGAGGAGATTTAAAACCCCTTAATGACCGCCTGCGTTAGTTCCTGCCGCTTTCTTCTTTGTATAAAGTAAATGAAAAATATTGAGTTCGAAAACAAAAACGAAAACTGGCTTAAAAAGTAATGCTTGTTGACGTACAATATCACTCTCACAAACTTCTCCCCAGATTTGGTTAACGAATTCTCTTAGAATCATTTTTTTATAGTTGTCATATAAAATTAGTGGTTGCCAAATATATCTTCGATTTTCACTGAAATGTTAGCGGTTTGGGTTTGCTGTTTCACTACTAGTGGAGTGTTTTGTTCAACTAACTCTAACTATTAGTGGTAGTGGAAGTTTAATTGGTTAACTACCACTAATTATAAGTGGTAGTAGATATAAAAAGTGCATAACCACTAAACAGATAGTTTTAGTGAAATATGAAGTGCACTAATTCGGGTTTGTAGTGTCGGGCTTACCTGACCACATCAGTCTCACTTGTTTGATTTACATAGAGTGATTTAAATCATTTTTGAATTAAATCAACACTGATTTAAATTTTTTTGTATTTAAATCAAATGATTGAAATCTTTCTGATTTCATTCAAAAATGATTTAAATCTTTTTGGATTTAAATCACATGATTGAAATCATTTTGAATTAAATCAATTGATTTAAATCCTTTTTGATTTAAATCAAATGATTGACAATTCAAAATATAAATCAATTGATTGCCCCAAAGTGAATTATAAATCACCAAAAAGCTATCATCAAAGAATTAATTCAGATTTAAATCTTCATGATTTTCGAATAAAATGATTGCAATCAAAAGATAAATAAATCAAAATGATTTAAATCCGAAATGATTTAAATTTTTTACAACTCTGGTATGTATACACTAACAGCTTCTTCAAGTTCCGAAGCATACTCAAAGTCTGTTAGTAACAGAAGTCTGTACAAATACAGCATTGGACTTTCCTGTTGAGAAAATAATAACAGTGCAACGTATTGATTCAAGCCGCCTGTTTCGAATCCATTGGCAGGTCGAAGAAATTTTTAATGTCTTAAAAACAATTTTTTTCTTTTTTTTTTTAACGAAGTTACTACATAAAGCGTTGAGGACATCTAAATTAAAATAAAAACATTCTTAGCGCGGTTTTGGAGGTCAAATGTGCTTGCTTAAAGCAGTTTTTTTTATTTTTTATCTATAATTTCTTTTTTTAAATAAATAAAACCCGTAGTTAAGAAGCAAAAAAAAAGCAAATAATTCCCACATATTCAAAACTTTTTGAAAAATACTAAGAGAGCTTCTTTTTGAAGTGTGAAGCTACACCCCCCTTTTCATACAAAATGTTTTCGTCCTTAATATCTGACAGGGACGAGCAAAAAATTTTCGAAGTGGGGCACTAATTAGCAAAAAAAAAGCAAATATTTCCCACATATTTTTTTTTTTAATTTCATGCAAAGGGGGGTGCAGCTTCACGCACCTATAAATTTATATCATTTGGATTTATTTAAAGTTGCATGAATCCCTATATTATTCCTTATATCAGCATTTAACTATTATGTGAGAGAGGCGCGAGATAATTATGTCCATTTGGAATTGTAGCAGCATATAAGCAGAATTTTTCTTTTGGGAATTTCGATACTTGGCATTGCTAAGGTCCCACAGCATTGAATTTAGCTCGAAGAAAGGAAATCAGACATAAAGATATTAATTTGTTCTCTTTGTCTAGTTAGTATAGTCGCGGAAAACAAATTGGTTACCATTCCGCCCATCCCGATTCAGAGGTTTTCTAAGAGAGTAGGCGGTATTCCTACAATTTTCCACACGTCCACGAATCTTTCCTGAAAATCGGCCGCCACCAGAAATAATCTTTTTCGCTTAGTTGGGGGCAAAGTTAGATATTTGACTTTATTCGCTTAGACCTTAACTTATTATATCTTTTTCGATGATTTTCGATTTTTTTTTTTCGTCTTGCCCACGAGACTCCCGTCCCGCACCCCATCTCTAATAGAAACTATCCACTTGTATTGGCTACAACATTTTAATTTATTTTTTTTTTTTTTTTTTTTTTGTGTTCACTATTGTTGCTGTCAATGTAAAAATGTTTATGAACGCGTTCGTAAACAAATTTGTTCGATAGGCGACAAATCATCGGCAGCAAAGTTGGATTGCTTGCAAAAATGTTTCGTCGAAATCAATCAGATTTTGATAATTTTAAAATTAATAAATATAATAGTCCTTGTTACAATTATTTAAACATTCCTTAATATTGAAAGTCCATTAAATGAGATGAAATGTGTTTTCCATTATTTTTGAAAACGAGTATCAATTTTTGCAATTGAGCATCACTACGTTCCCTCTATTTTCGTCTGCTTGCATATGTGAGTGACGCTGGAAAACATATATGTTTATACACTACAAAAAAATTGGAACGCTAAGAAAAATATTATATTTTTCCCTTTTTGGTCTTATTTTTTAATTAATAATGGATGTATAATGGATAAAGAATGACTGGTTTACTGGTTCACACTTTTTGATTTGTTTTTTTTTTTTAAATAAAGACCTAATAGAACAAGGACCGTTACATGTCACTATAATAGATTAATAATGGTCTAATTGAGTTTAGATTTTAGAATCCATAAAAGCTCTTCGATAATTTAAACAAATTTCACAGTAATCCTGATGACCATCGTCAATATTCGAATCCGGGTCCATTTGACTCGCCCAATCTTTACGGCTGCTAAACTCATTCGGTGCGGAGTTACTGCAGTGACTCAGGACAAACGTTTGACTAAAAATTGAATACAGAAATCATATCAGTTACATATTCATAGCATCTTATCCGTTGATCACTTACTCACCTGGAGCTTTCGGAAAGCCTACGTGTTGTTTTCTTATTATTCAACAATTCGGCTTCAAACCCGAAGCCCTTTGGTGTAGAACTGAAAGTTGTTGTTTTGTTTTTTGCTGATTTTCCTTCACTCAGAAGTAATGCGTTAAAAAAAAAAAATTCAAATTCACCTTTTGTCACTCATGTAGGCGCTTTCCGAACTGCAATGTCTTGTATGACAAACGGGAAGTTGACGTCGTGGGACCCCTAAATAATCACAGCAATTCATATGACGATTTTTCGGTCGCATTGCTTTGCTTAGGAAATTCGGTGATATGAATCGGCCACAATAATCGCTGGAAGAACATATCTCTGAGGAAGAGCTGCTGGCGATTCTGTTGCCGATGCCGATTCCATTTACCTTGCATCGATTTTTGCTGCCACCAAAATGATCGCGTGTAGAAACGTTTGCAGATAGCTCTATTTTCGGTAATAGAATACCCTTTTCAAGTAATCAGGAAAGCAATGCTTGACATAATCCTAATTATTCATATGTCCATTAAGCAGACTTACCGGAAATGCTGGAGTCGCTCTCATAAGAAGCTGAACATTAATATTATGCTTACAATTGAGTTGGGGCAACATATCAGCCTCCATTAAATCAATTAATTTCCCAACGTAATACGCTAAACGGCGTCCATTTTGCCAAAGTGTTATTTCTATCTTTTCCGCTGACAATATCCGATCCAATTCATCCATATTATCCACCGATTTGAAAAAACCTTGAATTATGAACTCATCGTGTGGTAATAATGGAAACCGTGGCTCCATTCCACTCGAACGGTGTAGATAGCCAAGGGTTTTAATTGTCACCTCCAGATAGCCGTGCCGGCAGAGCCAAACACCGGGGCAAGTTATCTATTGGCAGTTGCGAAAAATAGAAAATTTTTTCAGCTAAAGGGATTAAAGAGAAATCCTGAAAACCGCATAACCTTAATCGAATGCCTTTTATGTACAAAAGTTCAGTTTTTTTCACCATATCATTCGGGTCGACATTATCTTTTGACTCCATGAACTTACCGCATGTAATTGGAGAACAATTTTAACGAAAAATCTTTTTCGCAACATTTTTACTTTCTTAACTTGTTCGAAAATAAATCATGAAAAACGAAACATTTTCCGTTGGCATGCAACAATCAATGCCAAAACAATAGCAACTATCGCCTCCCCTCCCCCACAGTCCGTTTTCATTTCCTTTTCATTATGTTGGCGTGTACTAACAAACAAAAACACAAACGTAAGAACACTCCCGCCCCTTCTGATAGCAGCCAGTTGTTAAGAAACGAAATTTGATGATTTCAATAGATTTTGAAACGCATCTAATCGGGCATTTTGCAGAAACCGAAAATTGTGAAACGCTCTTGAAATCATGCCTAGCCTTCCATTTTTGTCGTGGTTGTCACTGAAAGTACTATAAGGTCGAATCTTTTACTGTAATGTATTTTAACTGGATAAAAGTTGTCTAGAAAGGAATTTCAAAGCACATTGAATTGCATTTAAAACGATCGAAATCGTTTTCTGGAACAAGCCTGAATATCGGAAAGAATTTGCTCTCTCTCTCTCTCTCTCACTCTCTCTCTACTCTATCTCTCACTCCTCTTTCTTTCTTTCTCTCTCTCTCACTCTCTCTCTCACTCTCTCTCTCTTTCTCTCTCTCTCTCTCTCTCTCTCTTTCTTGGATATTAAAAATCAATTTTTTTTATCATTTCTAGCTTTTACTAACAACGATATTGTATGAAGGCCCGTACTACTTTCACAAGTATGTCTCAAGATATGAATAGGTTTCTTAAGTTCCATAGACAAAAGTGCCCGCACCATTTCCGTCGACAATGCATACTTTTCACAAAATGTGTTTCAATTAATTCGAATTAGATTAGCATTCGCTATTTTCTCGCCTTCGCAAATCCCTATAGAATTTGTCCAATAGTTTGAGCTTGATCATATAACAAGTTTGTACATACATCTCACTATCACCTTCACAAGAGCTGCCTTTTTAATATTTCGATATTACCTGCTTAAAGATGAATCTAATATTATTTTTTTTTATCTTTTCTGATTACTGATCTTAATAAAATAAATACATGCAGTCTTTAGAGAAACCAAAAGCATTTAATAAATTATTTTGACAAAACTTATTCATAAATAGGGAAAGAGGATAAAAAAAAAAAACAATAAATAACCAAATGAAAACTAACCAAAAACTAAGACTATTTTTGAAATCAAAATTCGATCCGGTAGTGAATCACAGAAGCTAAAAAGCTTAAAGCTTCATCATATTGTAGTCATCGTCCAAATAATCGCATATAACACTCGTGTTACGAAATCCGCTTAGACAACGAAGAATCTCGTCTTGAATATCATCGACTTGATCGGGTGGACAGTAATTATCTTCGGCTGATCTTGCGATGGTAACTGAAATCGGTGGATAAGGTAAATTTCTCAGAAAGCAACGAAAGCTCTTATATTGCTGCTCTAATTCCGCTTCAGTGGATTTGTGCTGTGGTAGACCACCAGAATCTGCTGTACAACCAGCATCGTA
>CM035806.1:128419743-128470301 GCA_020466095.1 Chlorops oryzae | reverse complement strand
TTTTAATCCCAGGTTTTTAAAAACCTAATAGGTTTCTTTTTTTCTAATGTTAAAAACTCCTTTTTGTTAATCACCCTATTATGATTGTCGACTACTGATAGAGAATCGAAAAAGTTCTGTGGTAGACTAAAATTTTTCATTTTCTAGCATGTGGAAAATTAAAAATTTTTGTCGAAGATAGAACTTTTTCAATTCTCTATCAGTAGTCGACAATCATAATAGGGCTGAATATCTCCTTTTATATTATAAAAACTACTATTTTAAAATCATTTTGTTACTTTCTCAGATACGAAAACGGCAGCACTGCTCTGAAGTGCCATTGAGGCCTTTTACACTAGGCAATTATCGCCGGCTATTTTTTTCGTTTGTTAGCGAGACGCAGAGCGGGGGGGGTAGAGAAAAATTGCTCGTTTCAGAATTGCCCGTACTCGGCAATTCCGTTTTGCTCTCTTTCGTTTTGTCAAATGTGAAGATGGCTGCGAGCTGGTTTTTGACATTTGCTTCATTCACTTTCTACTTTCGAGGTGTTAATAACTGATATTTTGCGGGATATATAAAATTTAAAGTTTCAAATGTCGGGGAAGTGGCCGCGCAAATGCATAGAAAAGCTAATTGTGCTAATGCAACAAAATTCTTGCATTTATTATATTAAATCGCCGGAATATGCCAGGACGCGTCTTTTTAGTCTTAAAATCAACCCTATATCAGGGATACTTAATTATGTTATTTTAATTTATTCCAAAAATCAACCCTGCGCGAACAGGGCAAACGTCAAAAACAGACAAAAAAATAAAAATTGCTCGGCAATCTTTTTTATACGTGTAAAAGCGAAGGCAGCTCCAAAAGAGAATTTGAAAAAAATTGCCGGCGATAATTGCCTAGTGTAAAAGGCCTCATTGAGTGTTAGTAATTTTTCCTATACTCGAGAACTACTCGCTAGGGCCCAATTGACCCCACTATTCCTACAGGGATGCCCCCGTTTACACATACTGTCAACATCGATCAACAAAAAGAAGATTCCCTGCAGTAATGAAATGTTTTCGGTGTAAAATGGACCGGTCCTGGGTGAGTCCATATAGGACCGACCTGAAAATGATATGCACCGCGACCGACCCGGGGTGAGTCTCAATTGGGCTCACCCTCGTCTAGTCCAAAAATGAGCGTAGGTGGGGTGAGTTCGTATAAACTTGTCCTTATTGTTGTCTGTTTTAAGTCCTCAATCTGATCGTTGTGCTACCAAAGGCAAGTTAGCTTGATGGTTAAGACTCTCGCTTCGCAACCGAGAGGGTGGGAGTTCAAGCCCTTGCTCGTTTTAGAAAGAATTTTTTTTTTCAATTACCTAAGATTTTTTTATGTTCATATTTAATTTTTTTTTTTTTTAACTTGAAAAATAAGTCGTTTTTTACATGTTAATTGTTTTTTAATATTTATTTTTCAAGAATTTTTTTTCTGTGAAAGTGAAAAATTCTTTACGCACGTTTCCCAAATACTTGAGCAACCAAACACTCAAGTCAGCGTTTTGATCAAAGCATTAAACTTGCTTGATTAGCGTAATGGTTAAGACACCAATTTACCAACCTAGAGTTCTGCGGTTCGAGGCTCGGCCGAGGCGGGCAAATCAAAAAGGAAATTATATAATGTTTTGTAACAAAGAGGTTTAAAAAAAACAAAAAAGGCAAAATAAACGAAATAAGAAAAATTTTTTTTTTCATATTTCATATTAAAATAAATATTAAAAAAAAAAACTCACCCTCATTTGAGGCCATATGGACCCACCCACAACCGACCCTAAAAGCTTTGAAAATGGACCGGTTGTTTTTCAATGACAGCGCTGTGGAAAAACGGGTGAGAAAACGCGACCGGTCCTCACCTCTTTTGGACCGACCCCGTGTCGACCCGGGGTTGGTCCCAATTACTGCAGGGTTGGTAAAGTACGGTGAGCGAGCAGAAGAGTTTTCATTTGTATGGAAATTCAATGTAAACATTGTGGAAACCATGTAGGACTGTAGGTCTAACTGGCGACGTCGAAAGGCCTCTGCCGCTAATAAGAAACCCCCCATTAGGCAGGATAGGAAACTCAACTCTTTCGAGAAATTCACCAAAAAGCTACCAACAAAAACCTTAAGCAGGAATAGGAAATTCAACTCTTTCGAGAAATTCACCAGAAAGCTACCAACAACAATACGGGTAGACACAAAGTGGCACTATGATGCCACTTGCAAGAAAATTAACAAAAAAACACGGCGTCAGCTCGGTTTTTTATATTGCTTGAAAAGTTCATATTTGAAACTTTAATAAATGTATTACGATATGTATTTGCTCAATGTGCACGAATGTTTTCATTTTGTATTAAATTTACATACATTTGTGACTACGGCTACGAATTTGATTGTACATAGAATTTAGCATTTTTGCTGAAATAGTGTGATCAAAAAGTTATGTAAACAGGGTAAGCCTAAAAAAACAATATCTATTTCTCCTTGATATTGAGATTCTTTGATTAGTTTTATGTTTTTCAAGCTTTTCATATCATTTTATGAGTTTGGTAGATATTTTATATGTAATGTACGCGAAAATCTCCCAAAATTCAAAATAAAAGTGGCAATGCATTTCACCACAGCAGAACTAAATATTTCGCTGCCATAGCGTGCTTCTCTTTTCCTCATGCTATATGCCTATGTTGAAGCAGCGTAGCTCTAACACATTGCAGGGATTAGGAAGAAGAAGAGTTAGACCTATAGTCCTATATGGTGGAAACCATATAGTAATATAGGGGACACTTACAACAACAACCGAATTCCGTGGTGAACTAGTGATGCTATAATTTTTGGAGTATTCACTCAATTTTGTAACTCAACATACTTGCGTTGAAATGTTTTGATGTTTTATTTTTAATGTAAAACTTTTTTAGTTTTTTATGATTGTTTATGCAATTTTGAACCCTTTTCATTCAGAAGAGATCCAAAAATATATAGTTTATGCATTCTATTTATCATGATATGTAATAAGTACTTGAGCAACTAGTTATGTATCGAGCAATTTTAGTTATGATATCACTGAATATTTCATATCAGCTGTTCTATGGTGGAATTCAAACTTTTTGAGAGTCGGTCATATTCGACGCACGAGTACTCTGCTTTAACGTTCCTCAATAATATGAGCAAAATTTTATCTAATTATTTTTAATTGTATAAAAATAAAATATTTTGCTGAAAAATACAAATGAGTTCTTAGGAAAAACCATTGATTAACACTTATATATATCTGATTTTTAACAAAAATTTTAGTTCATGTTACAGGATTATAAAGTATTTGTTAGACCGGAACCGGAATTTTCAGGGGGCGTGCTACGTTTTTGATTTTTCCATAAGAATGCATGCACAGGGGGCCTACTTCAATTCAACACACACGTTTTTTGCCAAGTGCCATCTATAGTACTATATGGTGGAAACAGACTGAAGGCTATTTTTAGCGCTGCCAGTCTTAATGTTTGAAAAAATCCATTAATTAGTAGATTTAATTTCTAAATCTTCGAGATGTGAAACAATGGGGGTCTTCCCTTAAACGTGAAAAGTTTGAAAAAGCGTAAAGATGTAAAAATTTCGTTCATTATTTTTTAGCCTTCTTGATTTATAAGTTTTCCAGGTTTTCGAGGAAAATACACGTTTAAAGGAAGACCCCTAATATTTGAAGTTTAATAAGAAAATTCTGCTAAATAAAGGAAAAAAATTGCATGAAATATTTCAAATTTTGAGCTTCTTACTACTTTCTAGAAAATTGTGATAAAATATAGAGAATTTGAGGAGAATGAAATTATTTCGAAATAAAAAATAAAAGTAAAAAAAAACAACGTGCAGAAGGCGTGGGTACGAAGCAGAGCGTAGCGACGCGAGCAGGTGGCGTAACATTAGCGTAAATTATTATTCTGATATCCGATTTTAACAATTTCAATTGAAAAACACTGCGTTATGCGCAAGGTATATTTAACAAGGTGATATCAATATTACAACAAAAACAACAGATCTGAAACTAAACTGTCAAATTATTTGAAATTTTTTGACTTTTTAGTTTCTTTGCAACAACAAACCAATGTGTTTTTTTTTTTAATTTGTTGTTCTTGTTGTAATATTGATATCACCTTGTTAAATACACCTTGGTTATGCGCACTGGTTAATGTGGCAACTACACAAGTTTCAAAATAAATGAAAAATTAGTGCGATTTTGGGAAAATTTCAAAACGCGACATCTCCTAAGCTAGACACGACCCCGAAAAACTGATTCCAGATTTGGAATCAGGAAGTCCATAGCTAGGGACTAACCAAAACAAAGATTCCAGAATCGTCCAGAAACTATAATTGTTCCGGAAAAATAAATAAATATTGCCATGAATACCCACCACCATGGCATGCAGATGGATCCCGAATTGGCCAGGAGGCTGCTGTCAAATGGGGCACTCTTAATCATAGCTGGAGTGCCAATGGGCAGTGAATTCGGCATTGATTTATGTTCATATACGGTTGCGGAGAATTTTAGAGGTATAAAAATGATTCCTGATGGCCCCCATATGGTATGGTGTGCAGCAAGGGTATGAATATTTACTAGGACAAGGTGATACAACCAGATTTAAGTATTAACTCTCATTGATTTGCAGGGGCCATACGGAGACAATGCACCGCGCGTTAGTTTCGTTCATTTATTTTTCCGCTGGAGAGATTGTCATACGCGAATGGGATCACAACGCTGAGGAGCTGAGAAAGCGCCAAATTGCAGATCCAGAGCTTGAGAAAGAGCGTATACGGCAGCATATATTTGATTTGGATCGGTATTTGGCCGCCTACGATTATAGTTTCGCTGCTGCTTGGAGACAATTAACTGATGATGTAACTACCAAAACGATAAAACGCTGCCGTCCGGAAAAAGGCACCATACGAACGAACATGGAGCTGCAATCATGTCCAGACTCTGAGCGCCCAAAGGGAAATTCAAAAACGGAGACACAACTGGCACATATAGGCAATAGCTTTCATAAACTTATTGATGATGATGATTTGCTTCCCCAGCTGAAGCCCATTGAAGGTACGGCGCACGTTTTACTGATTTACCGGAACGTGTTCCGAAAGATGTTGAACCATCGGAAATATCCAGACATAGTATAGACTGCATTGAGGCTGTTGTTAAACTTTTGGAAAAATTTTCATCATCAAAGGAACTACTTGAGGAAATCGAGCTAGCTTTTGTTTTTTACTTGATTGGGCATTCATTTGAATCCCTTACCCATTGGCGGCGAATATTCCATTTGCTTGTTCATTCCGAAATGGCAGTGGAAAAGTACAAACTGTTTTTCATGAAGTACAGTGAATTGCTTGCACACCAACTGCCACATTTGCCGGAAGAGCTTATGGTAGCAAATGAGCGCAATTCAGTATTCAGGGATGTTCGTTCACTGCTTAAAAACTTGCATGCAAACAATTTAAGTGTTAGTGCTGAACGACTTTGTGGAAAATTGGAGTCGGGACTCGGCTGGAAATTTCCTGGACTGCTAGATGAGGATCCAGATGATTTGCCAGTTATCGTTGAGGGCGAAGATTTATTGTCAAATCCGATGCCTGAAGAGGTGAAAATATCATAAGCAAGAAATTTCGAATTAAAGGTGATGTCAACAGGTCATAAGGTTTGCAGTGACGACTATTTGTTTGTGAAGCGATTTAAAATCGTATTAAAAGTAACAACAATGGGGTAACTAAATGCTCCTATAGCATGTCTGTTTTCAACATTTTGGATCTTCTTCTTCTTGTTGAATAAATGCTCAAAATCTTATCAAATTCAGGAGATTTCTCTCTCATATTTTCTCAGGCTCAGAGATCGTAAAAATGCAATCTGCACGCCGCCATAAATTTCTTTAGCTAGTTAACATCGCAATACATGCGTGCAATCCACTGCACTTCCATCTACTTATGATTGGAGCCTAGCTAGCTAGATATGAGCTAAACTTCTCTTTTTTTTTATAGTGAATCAACAGATTCCTATATTTGTGGCATTTTTTGGTCCCATTTCGGTGACTCTTTTCTGCAACGACGGTTTTTCTAGGAGAACAATAATTAATTTATTAATGTGAATTTTATTTTTCAAGCGATGCTTGAGAAAGGCATCCATAAGCGACTATTTGCTGACGTACGATTCGACCTGCCGTCTGGGGCTTATGTAATTTTGCAAGTAGATTTGTAAGATGTAAAAACTTATTGTTAGACTCCTGGTTGCAGGAGTGATTCAATAAATAGTATATGTGTTAAAAAAAAGGGATCGTAATTGCTATAACTTATAGCAAGTACGATCTCTTTTTTTTTATTATAGCCTTTAAGGGATATAGAAAAGACATTTTCAATTAAATTTTTTATTACTTCTTCTTTAGACTGAAAAAGTTTAACTGTTATTTTTAAATTGCAAAAAAAAAAAAAATAAAAATAATCAGTTTCAGAATAATATGGTTAATTTGCAAGAAATGTTGGATATCGTTTCTTTGATTTCCTGAAGTGGACGATGTAAGACGATGATGAAATTTACATTGACTTTCGGAAATATGTGAGTCAAAGTAACCGAAAAATATGAAAATAAACATCAAGGATTAGAAGAAGGGAACTCAGTATGAAATTAAAAAATTGCAAAACAAATTTTCAGCCCGATTCTGAATATGCGGGGAACGAATTCCCGGGGAATTTACTTCTCTCGAGACCAAAATTCTCCTTTTTTAAATAGATAGGGTAAGGAAAATTATGGGTATGGGTCAAATACCATTCCCCATCAAAATTTTCTTCTTCCAAATATTTAAAAAAAGAGAAGAAGTTTACTCTTGAGAAAAGTAAATTCCGCGGGAATATTCAGAATCGGGCTATTTATCTCTTTACGATCGTTTTTTAGATGCTGATGAGAAAGATTTGATGAATTTTCTCTAGAAATCTGTTTTTCCTTTTTTCAAATATTCAAAGGACTATATAACCTTATTTTCTTCACTGATCTTAAAACCATGTAAGAAAAAGCCTTAGATTGGCTAATTTTATTTAATTAAGAGGGATAATTTGTTTAAATTATCAAGTTCTGCTCAAAAAAGCTACAATGCACCCTAAAAAATTTTTTTTGCAAAAATCAATATAAAAAACGTTTAGAAGGCGAAAGTCCACAAGAAAAAGGGTGTAAAGATGTTCAGAAGAAAAAAACTCATTACATATTTGTAAACAGTGTTACGTATGTATGTAAATGCTGGCTTTGTAACAAATTGATGCGGAGCGGCGATTATAATTTTTAGAATTTCACTTACAACAATTCTCTAGCCCTAAGCTATCCCAAAAGTATTCTTATTTAGTTCTTGGACATTTCTCAATACTTCGGCAAAAGCGCTGAATACTTATGAATGATTTGAACTTGCTCGTCAGTTCATTTTTTCGTTTACAGTATTCGCCGGATATAAGCACCGTGCAAAACGCACGAAAATTGCGCTTATAAGCGGGGAGTGCTTATATCCGGGGAATACTAGGCCTATTCACGAGACCTCGGTATCGTGGCAAAAGTGCAAAAGTGGAAGATTTTTCAATACAAGTTGTTGTTGGAAGCCTAACAAAATTTTTACACTTTTACACTTCTGCAACGATACCGAGGTCTCGTGAATATGCCTACTGTATAGGGTGACCAAAATGCTTTCGGTTAAATAAAGGACACCTTAAAGTGAAAACCAAAACTCCCCCTCCCCCTTCGTGAAATGTTTTCCATATGCTATGAAAACACTTTTTCACATGTTCTTTTGGGGCGTAGTATATACTTCCAATAGTCAAACACGACCTAAGAAAATCTCTTCGATATACAGAGAAAAAGCAGATTTCTATATATTATTTTTTTTTACTTTTCAAGAAATTAATTTTTGTTGTTGTTTTATTATCTTCTTAATATAAATAAATTTTTGTTGCATTAAAAATTTAGAAAAAATAAGAGCTTTTCATTGTTGCACCACGAAAGCTAAGTTCATAGTGGCAAATCGCGCGCACACGAGGTGAGTACAAATTTTAAATTAGCGTAGCTAGCCCCCTTCTGTACACCCCAAAATAAAGCTCAATTCATTATCTTTCGACCTGATTACATTTCACAATAAAATTTTACACGTAGGCATCCATTTGAGGTATAAATTACAACCCTTCCTTCAAAAGTGGAGGTTTCCCCATAAAATCCATTGCGCGACCTCTAAACGTCCTTCAAAAAATCTGAAAAAATTCTCAAAATCTTTTTAGGCAATTGTCTTTCAAATTCCGTGTGGACATTTTAACATTAAAAAAAAAAATAATAAAAATTTCGACAGCCTAGTTTTTATTAGTAATAAGTTATATACACTTGAACGGGATTTATTAATATCACCAGAACAATGAATACAATAAAGGACAATCAAAGTCCGATTAATTACTTTCCCCAAACCGCCAAAAAAAAAAGGACATGTCCTTTTAAAAAAGGACGTTTGGTCACCCTACTACTGTATTACATTTGCAAAATTATTTGCACAAATTTCGGGAATACGAATCGGTATTTCAGAAAAATGCGATCATTCACTGAATGCACACGAGTCTAAAAATTACCCGTTCCATAAATTGGAAAATTCCTTGCACACGAAACTTAATTTTTGGTGTACTCATTTGGTTGGGCAAAAATTAGGCAAACCTTCCCCTCGCGTAGCTCAATGAACGAAAGTTGGGCAATTATATTGGTGCAGACCCAGCCATTGGGATATCAAAGGTTAAATTTGGATATCTGCTTAAGGTGCTCTCGCACAATATGTATCGAGCTATATGAGCTGTCAATTTTCATTTCGTATTCGTTAAAATTGGATTGGAACATGCATGGTCTTTTTTCCACTCACACGACAAATATATGTCATATCGATTAATTCCATTGCTTTAAAATTACACTAGTTAACAGAATTTAAGACTTTCGCGAGAGCAGAGACGAAATGATCGTTTTTAGACTAAATTGGGATCGCTGATCACGAAAATGGCATTCGGTTTTTTTTTCCAAAGAATAGTTTTTGAGATATACATACGCAAAAAACGTGTTTTTGGTTACTTTAAGAGATTTTGCCAAAGAACTCCAAAACTGATCGCCTAAATAAAATAGAATTTTTTCAGTATGGAGCAGAAACCTTGCCCCTTCGCAACAATAGTGGTATTCAAGCAACAGTGCAAACGCAGTGTGCAATATTTGCACTTGTCAAATTGCGTACAAAAAAAGCAGTGCAAATATTGCACACTGCGATTTGCACTGTTGCTTGAATACCACTAATATATTATTTGTTACAATCGGTGTCTTTGAGCTATAGAGATTTTAACATAAAAAAGTTTGACTTTTTAAGGTTTTTTTTTAATTTGCAAAATTTAATTTTAACTTTTAAGTACTAAAAAAAATTTTTCGGTAACTAAAAATGGTAAACATATATTTAGCGTATATAAAAAACTGAATTTCTTCAAAATTGGCTGAAAAATAAAGAAGTTATAAGAGATTTTCCACATATAATTTCCATATAAAAAATTTGTTTAACACTGCAGCCACACGTTCAATAATTGCTTCCAAGTTGAGCACACCTACTGGTTGTCAAAATTCTTTAAAATTGAAGCTATGACGCGTGTTGTGATTATTAGGGTAATGTATCAGTCTGGCTCCTCCAGACTAATACCCAGACCTAATTATCCTTTTTAAATAATACTCCGGACACAGATAATTCATTTAAGTCCTTTTATTAATTTTCTTGTTATTATAATTACAAAGTTTGGATCCTACTCTAGCTCCTAATTGACTCGAAGGACTTCCCTAATTCCCTGTCTAACACTTAAGTCTACGCTCCGCTGTCGTGGCCCTTGGGTGAGTACGTGCATCGGAGTTGAGACTTTGAATACTGAATCAAGAGTCCCCTTGTCGATGTTGATTCTTCCCTTTTATAAGTAGAAAGTGCTTAGGCTGCACTTTCTCGCCAAATCTGAAACACTTCCGCAAATGACGAACTGCTGCTGTGCAATCGCCTATTGCCCAATTTCGCTTTTCTCCTAACTTCGTATAACAGCTGGTGCTGACGTAGTCGTTGCTCTCATTACCGCTGACCTACTTCTGCGTTCCAGTTCTAGTTCTGCTTTGGTGATGATATTGTGTCATTGTCTCCGATCGTTGCATTTCTTTTGTTTGCTTCTGTCCGTTATTCGCTGTTCTTGCGAAAACGATTGGCTGCTCGATTCACGCTAGGTCGTACAGTGAGTACACGAATGTTGTAACTCACAACATCCCTCCTCCTTTTGAAGAAGTCGCGTTTATCGTGACGGCAATTAGTCCTCAGGGTAGTAAGGTGTTGTTTTCGTGCCCTCAAGACGATATATCTTGATTATGCCTTGGTGTTGTGTTGTTCCCCTTTTTTTGTGTGTTTGTGTACTCCTCTCGAATGCATACGCTATTATGTTTCATTGACTTAATGTCGAGTAGGTTCTGTTGATATTTCGTTGATACTTTTCCAAAAAACCGCTGGTGCAGCAATTCTGATTAGGCCTTGAAAAATTAAATAAATGCAGCTGGGTAAAATTTGTTTTGTTGTTATTCCCAAAACGCGCTGATGACGCAATTATGATTCGACCTTGACAATGGCCATGTGTGGATATCTGATGTATGCTCGTAGATTGTAGTTTTTTGTCGACCAATAGCTCGTGAGTCTATATTGACTGCCAACTCTCCCCTCTTAACGGAGTCGCGAGCATCGTGACTGTGAAACGGTTCTGTCAAAGTCTTTGCTGTTGTACTACGAGACATTGGGACGGCTGCGTTTTATACTGCTTTACTTGTTCTTTGGTGCCGGAAGTTGTTGCTGGACAATGTAGACGGTTGCCTCATGATGTGCTTTGGTTGTTATGTTGATGAGCCATGTTGATGTACCAGAGCGGCTGCCGATGTTTACTTAAAAATATTAGTCATTCTTATTTGTAAACTACCATTCTTTGCTTGCTAATTAACTGTCTTAAAACCAAACATAGTTTCTTTATACAAAATTGTAGATCACCATTCTTTTCTTAAAACCAAAATAAATTATTACAAAATTTTCGAATAACATTCTTTGCTTAAGCCCGAAATTAATTATTACAATTAATTATAAAAATTTTTCGAATGAATACTATTGTTTTGAATATTTATTATTATTATTATTAATTAATTTTTTTTTTTTTTTGTTCTAATATATCTCGTAATATATTTGTTTTTCTCACCTTTTATATAACCATACGAAAATATTACAATTATTAAATTATTATTTTTTAGAATAACAACTATTACAATTTCTGAAAGTTTATTATTTTTTTATTTGTTTAAAGTATGTTTTCGATTTCCATTTTTTTGTTTTTTTTTATCTCTCTTCTTCTCATCAATTTGTTCAATTTTCGAATTTCGGTTTTATTTTCACGTTTGTTATTTTCAATTCAAAAAACAATTTTATTTAATGTGTTTAATGTTAATAATGTAATGTTTTTTTTTTTGTGTTGTTTTCAATGTATGTTTTCAATTTTCATTTTTTAATTTTTTTTTTTTTTTTTAATTTATGCTTTTGACTTTTCAATCTCTTTGTAGGTACTTTTTTTTTTATTTATTAATTTTTTTTTTTGCTCTTTATTTTTATACAAATTTAGTTCTGATCCATTATTTTTTTCAAATTTAGTATAGGGTATCTTTTTAACTATTATTTTCTCCATTTCTTTCTTTTTATTTATTAAAAAAAAAAATTTTTTTTTTCTTTCTAAAATGGTTTACAGTGTTTTAAATATGCCAAAAATACCTATTTTTTCAAGGTATGGTCTTCTATGTACTTTTTCTTGAATATATACAGATATTTAGTAAATCTCTGTACATATATACTTTTTAATACTTACCAATTTTTTTCCTGTTTTTGTTGCTATTCTTCCCTCTCGTTCTTCTGGTCGGGCCAGTTTTATTTCCACCAAACACATCTTGTGCCTAAGCTTGTCTAAAAAAAAAATATTTAAAAAAACACAAATTACGGTTCTCGAGTCCCTACTGCATTCTCAGTTTTATTTTTTATTTTCTGCTTAATAATGCTTTTGATTTCGAAGATTTTAGTTCAATTGAAACGTATACCGGGGCTTGTTCAAAATCTTCGTGACTGTAAGACTGCAAATTAGTTTTCGAGATATCTGGCTTTTATAAGTTTCGATAGGGCATTCTTATTTATACATCGCCTTAAGCGATGTTAAAAAGAAATTCCTAGTCATAATTAAGTTTAAAAACAGTAGGACCTCACTTAACGTGATAAAAATCTTTGTTTTTGGTATGATTTTTTACATTAAAGAACTCTTTACGGTACTTTAAAATTGTACGAAAATGTTTTGTTTAACGGATTCGATTTTGAAGTTGAAATTTCGCTATCGCTCCTATTTGATTTTATGTTGCGGTTCACGCCATCCCATTTAAAAATATATTGTATGAGAGCAAATGTTTTTAAAAAACTCGTATAGACTGCTTTCCTTGTATCAAAGAATTTTTTTAATACTTCTATAATTATAATTGGGTTATTTAAAATAACTGACATGTCACTGAAATCTAATTTTTTAGTTAAATTTATCGTCTCATGATATTATATTTTACTCTTTCTTTATTTTTCTGCGAGGTAAAAGCTGGTACCTTTATTGCGGAATTGTGTAGCCTACTCAGTGTGTTGTCTTTGAAAATTTCCTTTGAATTTTCTTCTTTAACTGACACATCATCTTTCATTTTCATTAAACTACCATAACGATTTCTATCGACTTCCTCGTCGAGTTTATAATCTTCTTTACTACCTGACTCTCTATTTACTTCAACCTCACTGCTGTTAAAAATAGGTACAACTCCTTTTCCGCCAATATTCTTAGGCGATTTGCTTATCAAATCTGGCATAATTCCCTCTTTATGTTCTCCTTTATCTCGTAACAATTTTTTGGCACAAGTTGCTACTACTCTTGCTTCATTAGCTTGGACCGTGACTGTCTCTGCACTACAAATCCTATCGCTAAAATTGGAAACCAGAATTGGTAGGGATACAACTTGTTTATCATTGTTGTAGAAAGATATATCTTTACTGATATTATTTATTATTGACTGCTCTCTAGGCATATCTTTGCCTAAAAAATTCTCCTTTTGCCTCTTTTCTGATTTCTGGTATTGCAACACTAACTTATCTTCTGCAATATCTTCTTGAGATTCGTTTTCTAATACTGAATCTTCACTTTCCATAAAATGCACAACGAATTTGTCATTAAAACGAACCTTCTTTTTCCCGAGACTATTATTATTAAACAAATTTTCATTTTTTCTTACTATATTGCTTGTCTTTCTGCAAATATCTTGTTCATTTAACTCATCGAGGAACATTTCATTGATATCTAATTCCTTTAAATCTATTGGTTTCTCTTTATATTTTCCTTCTTTTTCGTTATTCTTTCTTAAAGTTTCCTTATTATGAACTAGGTATGGCCTTTGAACTTTGAAGTTTACTGTGGCATTCCGGTCTACTGGCCTCGACCGGGCCGCTGGGAGTTTCCCTGACTACTATCTCCTTGCTGTTGCTTACAAAATCTTGCTGTATGCCCAAATTGCGAGCATTTGTAGCACTGTATATCAGTGCGGCTATTTTCAGGGAAATCCTTTATGAAACTATTCGACCCACTATGTGGTGAAAATTGATGATTGTACGAGTGGTTATGATTAAAATTTTCTGTCGTGTTTTGAATTTCGTCTCTTCTAAACGGTGCTCTATTCAGGAGCTGAATTTC
The DNA here is from genome assembly GCA_020466095.1 of Chlorops oryzae. NCBI lineage: Eukaryota > Metazoa > Arthropoda > Insecta > Diptera > Chloropidae > Chlorops > Chlorops oryzae. The sequence continues at coordinate 128,456,481 of CM035806.1, read as the reverse complement.
TTGCATATTAAAATTATCTTGCCTTCTTTTACAAAATTTGTTACTTTCGTGGCCATTTGCTTGACATATATTGCAAAATAGATTCCTAAGTCTGCCGAAACAATTACTATCTACATGGCCTCTCCTTCCACAATAAGTGCAAGTTTGTGCATCCGAGCGTGTGGTCTTGCTGTCGATTAAATTGCATTTTCTGCTATATTGATGCCCATATTCAGCACAGAACTCGCAGTAAGGGGTATTCCTTCTCTGCTGGCATATGTCCCAAGTATGCCCTACTGTCTTGCAAAAAGAACAAATGATTGGCTTAGGGGATGCGGGGAGGCATTGACTCACAAAAATGGTTGGAACTAGATTTTATATTATATTCAATGTGAAGATCTTCAGACTCTTCTGCCAATTTGATTAAATCAGAAATCGGCTTATCCTTATTTGTTTCGAGTCTAATTTGCATATAGGGATCCCTAACACCAAAAATGAACTTGTTTGTGGCCAGTTTTCTATATTCGTTTAGTGCGGATACTGCTTCTGTGGAATTCCACGACTTATTGATAATCTCTTCTGCCTCATTCAATAAAAACTCCAATTTTCCCCCAAATGCTGACGCTCTCTCGGTATCCTGTTGCGCCGCACCTGCTAATTCTGATCTAATCGTTTCGAGACTCCTACGCTTTAAGAACTCCCTTTTTATTATATCACAAACCTCATCCAGGCTATTTATTGTCCGCTGATTAATTTTTACATAAGCTACGCCAGAAAGTCTATTTTTTATGCATTTAATAATGTCCCTTATATCGCTACCATTTACTACGCTTTTTAATAATTCTATTCCTGTTACAAATTTGTCCACTTCCAGGCTTAATTCTGGATTATTTGATCCTGAGAAGTAAGGCACAAGGCGAGTTACCTTTTTCATTAGCTCATCTACTTGTACTGGATTATTCATTGTCATTCTTACTGAAGGCAAACTGCTCGCAACAAAGGGTTCAGATTGAAAATTAGGTGTGTCACTGTAAGGTTCAATAATTTTTATTGAAGGATTTGTCTTTGACACCGTCACCGGTGTAATGTTATTTTGGTGTGGGGCTGTGCTTGTGAACGCAACAGGTGAAGATTCAATATTTACTGTATTTGTACTTGTCGTTCGTATTTTTCGTGTCGGATTTGGAGTGGGAGAAGTGGCACAGACTGTCCTTAAGTTGTTTTTCAATTTTTTTAACTTCTTGTTTCAAATAACTTACTTCTTCTTCACTTGCTTTCAGACTTGCTCTATCCTGCTCGATCACCTCTGCTGTTTCTTTTCCTACAGCCCGTTTTAATATTTCCCTGAGATTGTCGTTCTGCTCCTCCGATACTTTAATTAAATTATCTTTTTCTTCAATTTGCTCTCTTAACTTCTTACAGTTTCTGTCAAGGAGTGTTATAGTTTCTTCTAATTTTTTAACTTTATCTTTTGATACCTGACTTAAAGGACCTACCGTATCCTTTACTTTGTTAATGAGGAAACTCGCTTCTTCTAGTTTTGTAAATTGGCCTAACACGGCTTGATCTTTAATTAGTTGCGAGATTTCCTTATTCAAATTCACCTCCTTTACTAAATCCCACGTATCTGCTACAATTGATTTCGCATCTATTTCTGACTGATGTAAAGTCTGTCTAAGTTTTTCTAATTCCTGTTCCATAGGAAATTTTCTCAAAAATTTTAAATATGTTAGTTAAATATGTTCGTTAAAAATCTGTACTCACCATTTTCATTCTTCTGTTTGCTAACATTTTTTTTTTTCAATGTATTCCCTCGTCAGCGATGAATCTGCTACCGTTGATTTTATTTTTTATTTATTTGTTATTTTTTTTTTATGCTTTTGGACTCATGAATCTCACTGTTCCGTTTTTCAAAAAAAAATTACATACAAAATTTTTTTTTCACAGGATAAAAATTTTTCTCAAAGGAGTACCGGCAGAGCACGATCAAACGTTACTCCTGGATACCTACTTCGATTTAACCACCGTATACGCCTGCGCCGCTAGACACATGAATTTTAGAGCTTCGTTCACCCGGGTCTGATTTTGTCAGGTTTTAAAACCAAAAAAGGTTCCGCTTCACTCAACTCTTATTTTCATATGCCACACCGCACAAACGCATTAGGATAGTTTCTTAAAAATTCTTATCCTTGATTTGAATCCAACCGAAAGTCGGTCGAATACCGGCTGCTCCAAAAATGTTGTGATTATTAGGGTAATGTATCAGTCTGGCTCCTCCAGACTAATACCCAGACCTAATTATCCTTTTTAAATAATATTCCGGACACAGATAATTCATTTAAGTCCTTTTATTAATTTTCTTGTTATTATAATTACAAAGTTTGGATCCTACTCTAGCTCCTAATTGACTCGAAGGACTTCCCTAATTCCCTGTCTAACACTTAAGTCTACGCTCCGCTGTCGTGGCCCTTGGATGAGTACGTGCATCGGAGTTGAGACTTTGAATACTGAATCAAGAGTCCCCTTGTCGATGTTGATTCTTCCCTTTTATAAGTAGAAAGTGCTTAGGCTGCACTTTCTCGCCAAATCTGAAACACTTCCGCAAATGACGAACTGCTGCTGTGCAATCGCCTATTGCCCAATTTCGCTTTTCTCCATAACTTCGTATAACAGCTGGTGCTGACGTAGTCGTTGCTCTCATTACCGCTGACCTACTTCTGCGTTCCAGTTCTAGTTCTGCTTTGGTGATGATATTGTGTCATTTACTACGTTTATGCATCATGTTAACCCAGGTATATTCAACCCGGGTAAAAAACCTGAGCATAAACGGGCAATTTTGAACTTGAGTTAAAAGACTAACCCAGTTTTATTCTTAAGAGACACTGAACAGCGATGCGGCATGACATACACGAAAATTATGTTTTTAGAAATATAAATGTATGAGACACACATTACAATGCATGACTAAAAGTCGAAATGAGTTGGATTTTTTGTCATTCGCTTCGATTTGCCTAAGCCCTCGTGTTTATGCACAAACTTCAACTCGAGTTGAATTTTCTACCCACTTTAAATAAATGTGTTTATTCAACCCGATTAAATTCTCTAACTCGGTTATAAATAGCGTTTATGCGAGGGGGTTGAATTGACCTGAGTTGAATATACCCGGGTTAACATGATGCATAAACGTAGTAATTGTCTCCGATCGTTGCTTTTCTTTTGTTTGCTTCTGTCCGTTATTCGCTGTTCTTGCGAAAACGATTGGCTGCTCGATTCACGCTAGGTCGTACAGTGAGTACACGAATGTTGTAACTCCCAACACGCGCGTCAATTTTTTAAGCTTTTTTTTATAACAGAAAATACCTAAAAACATGTAAGCTTCCCAATTTTCTACATGATCAGATGTGATATATTGTACCCACATATTACTATTTTAAACAATTTTAAATCTACCACTTTTTATATAAATTCCCAGCCGGAAATTTCATTACTTCTGCAGTACTTCCGAAATGGTGAAAATTCATACTGCGACTACTCGCATTGCTAACCCTTACTTCTAATGAATTTTGTTAGGAGATGGCCGCTATTTTCATTACTTCAAAATTCATGTGGTATTCATTAGGTAAAGGAGTATATCGCCCTGGTCCGCATGAAAACTTCATTTGGGCAAAGAGTACATGCTAGCTGGCTGAAATGAATCCAACGTGCATGATTATTTCATTTTAAAATAGAGTATATGGTGGTAATACGAATGAAAATTTCATTTAAAATTAGTAAATGGGATCTGGGAGGGAAAGAAACAGAAATATATTTTATGTTAAAATTTTTTTAGTATTGTATTTCCATTTCGGTTGAAAGCACTTCATTGAATATAACATATCGAGCCCTAACCACGAAAATAACGTAAGCGACATATATTTCGAAATTGACTTTTTGATGAAAATATGTTCTTCAGCCTGAAACTCATCACCTAGTAAAATATTACGACGATATGCTCAATATTAACGTCAATGCAAAGGAGATCAGAAAAAACGCTCTCCTGTAAAATTTGATGTTTGTCGCTTACGTTATTTTCGCGGTTAGGGCTCGATATTAACGGTAGCTCATAACATAAAACGTTACTGATTCTATCACAATTGTTTAGTTTTAAATGCACTTCAATGAAAAGCAGAAGTGAATTAAACTTGCTCAAAAATGTGTAAACCATAGCAGACATCTTGAAAATATGCAAAACACTGTTTTCATGAAAATTGCATAAGATCTTCATTGAAAAAAGGAGTAATCAACCATTTTTCAAATGAAAATTTCGTTTCAAGAAGGATCACTTGTAATGCTATGTTCTCACTAGGCCGGGTTAGGGTTATCGGCGAAACCCAGGGTTTCAAATGTCAAAACGCATATAAAAAAAAAATCATCTAACCCGAAAATATACCCTGGGCTAAAATTTAACTCTAAGGTTAGCGCAGAGTTGCATTAGAAATTTTCAGTTACATTTGCTAACACCGAGTACAAAAACCGGCTAAAAATTTAAAACGACACTGGCAGGAAGCTTTCACGTGCAGAAAATGAATGGGGAAGGATGCACGTATTTGGATATGTAATATTTGATCACAGGTCGTGGAACGTTGTGATGCCGCTTTCACTATTTGCTCCATTAATTTTTTTTTTGTTCCTGCGGACATTGTAATGCTCTTCTGATATTATTGCTTCCAATATTCCTTTGGCTTTTTCAGCTTCTTTAAGCATTTCTAATAAAGCAAATTCCATTTTTATTTACAATTTCTCGATGATATAGTATATCAGATATCAGACCTGGGCAGTCGAATTACAAAATTTTTTCAATTACAATTACTTGTAATTGTAATTGAAGATTTTTCCATACAAGTAATTGTAATGGAAAAATTTTCAATTACAATTACAATTTGTATATCGATTCGTGCGAAAACCGGTCGGCTGCGTTCGTGTGTGTAAAAAACAAACTTCATCAATGCAAATCAGAGTAGCTCACAGCGAAGTCCATAGCGTATCACACACACAATTATGAATGTTTATGTATATGTTTGGCCATCACTGATATAAATCCATACCTATGATGACACGAATGTGGTGCTTTATTTGCATGGCTATATATGACTGAGTAGATAATTTAAAATTTTTGAAAAACCTTAATTTCAATCATAAGTAATTAAAGTTACCGCCCCTTACAATGCCGCTTTGGGCACTTTTCCTGCCTGCCCCTCCTGATTTGGGCCCTACCTGAATCCCTGTGCTGAATTTGAAAAGTAAAAAAAAAAAACCACACCTGCCAGGAATCGAACCCGGGTCCCATCGCGTGTCAGTTAAGCATTCTAACTCCAAGCCACTGACTCATTTTACAATCCCAATTCAAAGCCGTAACTTAAATATTTGAATATTTTCCAATACTTCAAAAATGTAATTATTACTATATATGCTTCAATTACTTTCATGTAATTGATTACACACTCAATTACAATTACTTGTAATTGTAATTGGGAGAATTCAATTACAATTACAAGTAATTGTAATTCAAAAAAATCAATTACAATTACAAGTAATTGTAATTGAATTTTCCCAATTACAATTACAAGTAATTGTAATTCAAAATTTTCCAATTACAATTACAAGTAATTGTAATTGAATATTCTTCAATTACCATTACAAGTAATTGTAATTAAGTGTGTAATTAATTACAATTTTGTAATTGGACTGCCCAGGTCTGTCAGATATACCTTAGGCGTTTTTTAGATTTCAAACTCCCAAGCCGGACATTATCGCATGCATGTAATGCAAACAGCGGCCATCTCCCAACAATATTCATTAACAGTTAGGGTTAGTAATGCGAGTAGCCGCAGTATGAATTTTCACCACTTCGGAAGTAGTGCAGAAGTAGTGAACTTTCCGGCTGGGTCATATGACGTTAGTAAACCTTAACTCGCTCGAATCTGATATGAACGCTCTGAGTTAAAGTATCGGGTTAAGAACTTAACCCCTATAGTGAGAACATAGCATAACGAGCTCTTGCTTCCAGGGGCGGACTGGGGATCAAAGGGCCCACCAGGCGTTTGAAAAAAAAACGGGCCCCCAAAAAACAAAATCTAACAGCTAAAAAACTGGAAAAATTGGGTTTTAAAGTTCATCTGAAATAAACTTCATATATAAAAAAATAAAAATCCTTACTCCATGAGTATTGATCCCAGATATAGCGCACTGGGGGCCCACCGGGCATTTGCCCGGTTGCCCATAGGCCCAGTCCGCCCCTGCTTGCTTCCATGGAATTTTCACTAGAAAATTATTCGAAACAGCAACAATTGGTCTCTTTACAAATGAAATCTTCAATACTTCTGCATCGATGATTTTGTCATGAATGCGATAAAATCAGGCTGGGTGAGTTAAAAAAAGTGGTAGATTTGGACCTAGCGTGGTAGAAGTGGTAGAAAGTGAAAATAGTGGTAGATCTACCACTAAAGCAGTGCTTGCCAGCGTAATACTCTTTCATACAAAGCGGAGTATTGCGGCTTTGTTGTTTATTTGTTGTTGTTTCTCGCACACTGCGTCTGTGTAAGCGAGAGAATTCAATCAGTTTGGCAGCGGCAACCCAGCAAACATTTGCTTAAGCTTTTTACAAAGGTGCTTACTATTCATTTGTTTCCAAGAAATTTTCCAAACTTTTTCGAAGCATATATGTGCTATATTAAATTCGCAAACATTTCCCAAACGCTTTCCAAATGTGTTTGGGAAACGTTAAATTTTTCAAGTACTTCGCAAATCCGTACATACATCGTACATACATACTAGGTGTCTACTGTTCGATTTTTTTCGAACGTTAATATATTAATTCTAACACGCGCGAATGAGATCTCTCGGTAGCGTAATGGGAGCGTGTTGCGATTTGTAACCTGGAGGGCTCGAGTTCGATTCCTGTCGCGGGCGAAAAAATATTGCGGAAAAAGTGGGACGTAGAAAGATATCTGTGGTAAAATTTGATCCACTTAGAGGGGAGAAAGGAAGTTGACAGTTATAAATTTAGGTTCATATCCGGTCGTCAGAGACGCTATGCATACACATGTGCTTTAAAAAAAATTTTTTTTTTCATAAATGTTTGGATGAAAGCTAGATATTCCTCTAAGTTTTGAAATATTATTTAAATGTTATATTATCTAAGTAGTATTCAAAAAAAAAAAAACCCGCCTACATCGGATTGGTACTGCTTGTTTAGTCTTGGAAAATATTTAATTCCATTGCTTGGATTTATATGTTTTTTCAATCTGAAATCCAATTGAATAAAAAGGGAGCCGTTTTGGTTATTTACACTTGAATTCCAAATAAATTCCAACACTTGGATCCAAGCCTTTTGTTTGCGGGCGCAAATTACTTCCAATTGTTTAGTAAGGGTAAATGTTTGCTGGGAATGAATAAGCACACATACATGTGAAGAATGAGAGAAATTGTGCTAGTGGTCGTGCTGACAAGCACTGCACTAAAGTGCTAGAAGTACGAGCACTGGTGACGACAGAACACAAACCCTCCTAGTGATGCCGTATGGCATCGCTAAGCGCTACCGGGTTAGAATAGGAATTTGAAACTCATTCGTAAATAAATATGACTCAAAACGATGGGTAAAAACTCAACAAATGTTTGAGTCATTTTAACTCAAACTAATTGTACATGGATAAAGATATTAGTCATATTATAACTATATATATATATGTCACTCAGGAGCCGTTTCTATTTTGGCTCTTTTCACCACGGTCTTGGGCACCCACCAAAGAGAATTTTTCACTTAGGTACTCACCAAAAGTATTTCGCTCTCGCTCTTTTTTTGCTTTGCCGAGCACCATCTCTTTCTAACTGGCGCGAAATATCCCGCTCAAAATCTATGACAGTGACATATATTGTTATATATGATGGTTATATGTGACAGGACCGATGGACTGGTTTTACTTTGGGACGATGGTTTCGCTAACTTCAACTGGTGAATTGTTAAAGATAATATTTTCAATTTTCAAACATTCAAGCGAAATTCTTATTCAAAATTATTTTTTAATTGTAGAAAACTAAACACGTCTTCCTCAAATTGTTTCTTTTCCGAACGTAATTTTGGAGCACGTTCGGTACATCCTGTCGCCCCCTATAAAAGATCAAACCTCATTAACGCCACTGTGCTCCACACTGTGCAGGGCATTCTTCCATGGAGGTTGATTTTTGTGTCCGTAGCCAATCTTTGGCTTCTTTCATTTCAATGCTGGTGCGCTTTCCGACCTGGAAGATACGTCCAGGCACGTGCCCACCATACGTAGGCATGCTAGAGTTTTTACGATATACGTCACAGTCGGTCTGATTGCAATCATGGTGCGGGCCAAATTTAAGACCCGATCCGCATATTTTCTCATAACGACGACGTTCAATATTGTCAGAAAACTCATTTAACGCTTTACGAGTCACTTTTCTCGTGGAAATACCAAAGTATTTTTTCTTGTTTGGAATGTGTCCAGTATAGCCTACATAAAGATAGATGTCAGGCAAAGAATAAACAATTAACAATAAACAATAAAGGAAAAACTATGATTAATTATGGTGAGCTTTTAGGTTGATCACATCCATCCATACTCTTACCTTCTAATATGAATTTTTCGTCATCATCGTTCGGCATAAAATGGGGCGGTGTGCATTTCGAGTAGGGATGAATTGCATCTGGAGTTTCATTTCTAAACGATATCACACCATTTCGTTTAGGATCTATTGCAATTAATGGAGTCCTGCATTGTATTCGAGGCATCTGAGCACACCGAATAATAAAAATATGAAATGTTCATTATGCATTAATCACGTCTGATCAGAGACGAGGAGCTCCTTACCATACGTTCAGCTACTTTTCGCTCAAACCGTCCGCGATCGCTATTTAGCAATGTGGCATGCATGAGATTTCTATTGTAGCAACGCTTTTCTTCCATTAACTTTTCATGTTCGACTAATGCAGACATCGTCGCTTCCGAGTAGCTCTTTCCCACTTGGGCTTTTAGTCTTGGCACAGACCCAGTATACCCGGGCACCATGGTCAGACTAAAAACGCTGTCGACATTTTTCTCGCGTTTGTTCATCATTGCTTGCGCTTCCTCTTTCTCCAACGCGAAGTTCGGACAATCTTGAGTTGCTGATAGATTGATATCGGAACCATGTGCTGCGCTGGTACTCAAAAGTGCTCTGTGTGTAATCCGAGCGTACCTATCGCCGATGTAGAACCGAGTCTCTGGGCAATGTCCACCGTAACTGCATGGAACGATGAACGTTATGGATGGAAACAGTTTTGATGACAAGGCTTCAGAACTTACCCTGGTAAAAAATATGGCTCTGGTGTTGGGGTGTGGGTCATTTTTAATTTAATTCGAACTAACAATTTGGGAATATAAAAAATACTTTTGAATCCAAAATTCGTCTTTTGGATGCTAAAATAAAAAATTGAAATTTGCAATTTTTTATTTTAATTCACTTTTCAAAATTTTTTTTCATTTACTTCCTTTTACGAAAAGCATTTTGACTCTCAACGCCGACTCAATCGAAATTCGTTTGCGGATGGTCAAGGTGTATTTAACAAGGTGTAGGCAATAGATATTCATGCTTGTTCTTATTCATTTTTGACAAATAAAGTTTTTCGAATCTTTAGTGTTTGCTTCGATTTTTCATTGACGTTACTTTTAAGTAATTCCGAAACTCGAATTTCAAAAAAACACTTCTCAAAATTTGTTTGTTTAGGCTAGGCGCCGACTACTAAATTTTTAGTTGGTCAATTTTAAGTTGGAAAAGTGCTCTTGTGCGCCGACTATACAATTTAAAATTGGGTACTTTCAATTCAATTCATTTATTATTAATTAACTACATAATAATTTGTTAATTACTCGGTACCATGTCTTTATAGAACACTACCAACTATAAATTGAGTAGTGTGCGGCTCCCCATAAGAACGTATGTAACACAACACACTTGGCCAATTTAAAATTTGTGGGAAAACACAAATTTTTTTATTGGGTCAACTAAAATTTGGAATGTCGGAGCGCTTTCATATAGTTCTGTGTGCCACAAACACCCAACTTAAAATTGGCCAACTGAAAATTGAGTAGTCGGCGCCTAGCCTTACATTTTTCAAATTTTTTTTCACTTATAACTAAGCCGATTTTTGAAATTCAAATTTTTTGTTCAATTATGACTAATACCCAGTGTTGTAATGTACCTAGGTACAAGTACCTAGGTACCGTACCTAGGTACAACTTTCAGTACCTTGTACCTGTACCTAGTTACTTTTTAAAATTGTACCTAGTACCTGTACCTTTGTACCTTTTTCATCGAAAAAGGTACTTAAAAAAGGTACTTTTCTAAGTCGCGATTTCCACGAATAAATATTTATTAGCAAAATTTTTTTTATATTTTGTTTAGAAATTTGTTTAAAAAATTTCAGAATCGGTGTTTTTTCGCTCACAATACGATTTGATGTTTATTTTTGCTTTGAGACGTCGAAAAAAACGTCCGTGGAAGAATTTGCCTAATAAATATTTTTACGTGGAAACGCGTTCGCAAAGAGTAAATGAATGATTTCTTAAGCTTTTAATATGTAGAGTTTTTGATTTCCGAACAAACTGAAGAGAGACCCTAAAAGCCTAGCTTCAAGTTCACATGTGAAAAAAAAAATCGAAATCTTTAAAACGGATTTTCGCCATTATTATTCAATGCTTAATACATTTTGCAACACAAAAACGATTGTCGTAGCGTAAGGAACGCACACAATAACAAATTCTCAGCTCCTACCTTGGCCAATATTGACCGTCAATTCTCACTTGATAGGAGAGAGGAAGTGCGGGGAGGTAGAGAAAAATTGAGCGCTCAATTGAACAACATCGCGGTTAAACAATTAATGGAAAAAGGGAATTTTAAATTATATTAATTTAAATATGGCTCTTAACTAATGATTATATGTACTTTTATAATAATAATATTGCCTTCTTCGGCTCCTGTGGAAAGGCTTTTCAGCACAGCGGATCAAATTTGTACGCCAAGGCGAAACAGGCTTAGCGACGATTTATTCGAAACATTGTTGATGTTACGAGAAACCGAAAAATAGTTCGATGCACTCAAAAATGACTTTAAAACATGTAAAATAAAATTGTTGTTCATACTTTTTATTCATATATTCTATATATTAAACAAAAGAATAAAAAATATGTTCAATTAAAACTTTAAATCAAAGATTAAACAAAAAAAAAAACAGGAACTGCATTTAAACTCTTCTGAAATTCCCTTATATGCTTTCCAAGCGTACAACGAAATGAAAACGTTAAAACTAAAATTGTTTCTTAACAAAAAAGCTTATTTAAATTTTATTTTAACAGCGTGCGACACACGTAGATCGAAATAGCACAATTTCAGAAAATATCAAAACAAATTTGACATATGAAATTGAGGCAATTTGAATTTTGTTCTGAAATTGCGTAACTTAGATTACGTTTGTCTGGCGCATATCGAATTTGGCACAAAATTCTGCAGTTTAATTATACTAAGTGAATTTTGAAAAGTACCTTTTTTGTACCTGTACCTTGTACCTAGTTACTTTTAATTTTGTGTACCTGTACCTGGAACTAGTTCCTTTTTTTTGGAAGGAACTGTACCTGTACCTAGGTACAAAAAAAAAGGAACTGTTACAACACTGCTAATACCCCGGTTTCACTTGGGCTAACTAGCGGATTTTCTTATTACCGCGCTAATGAAGCCATTAAGTTGCCATTACCCATACAAAACTCTGGCCAATAATGAGGTGGTAATGACACATTAACTTTTAATTAGGTTTAATGAACATGGTTGCATTCCATATTCTTGCATTTATTGGATGTATCGCCATCTCTAGTAAGTGAAAATGCAACTCAAGGAAATTATGTAGAAAAATATAAAAAAAAAACTATAAATAATATATGACTCATATCTTTGTTAGGTCACAAACTTTTCAGGCCACCCTCGTACAATTTGAATCAGCTGTTTAGCTAATGAAAAATCGGTTAATTGATAGTGGAACCTCTTCTCATTAAATTTTCATTAGCGCTAATGAAGGGTCGGTAATGAATAAGTGGAACTGTAGCATAAGCCGATTTTGACACTCCCGTTTCGTTTGACAATGCCGATTCTATGTTGTTTTTGTTCGAGTTGTAGTTGTTGCCGTATTGCCTACACCTTGTTAAATACACCTTGGCGGATGGTCTTTTTCTTTTATTCGATTTTGTTTTTCTTTTGAAGCAAACGGAGATACAAATATTTAAACTGTCAGTTTTTATTGTCGGAAAAATTTTTAAATTATTGAATTCCTTCATAAGGACGAGAGAACGGCAGTGATGTCCAAGCCTATAGGTTTGTACACATGTATATCTACATTGACATTCATATTTGTGTGTGTGTTGTGTGTTTGTACATTACCAGTGCATTAACAGTTATGCATCGAAGTTACATAAGTTCTAGTCGCAATGGCTGTGACGGGTAGTACCTGTAGAGTGGGTTGCCCTTATGCAAAACGGTTATAAAACTTAATAAATTTTACCAAAATTTTTATTAATATATTAAATAGTGGTATATTTTGGGTATATAAGAAGTGTTCGTTTTAGTAAAGAAACTCCAACTTAAGAAACTTCAGTTATAGGTTGTAAGTAGAAAGAGTTCTACCAAACTTATGAAAGTTAAAAAATCATTAAAATCTACGATTTCAAAATTTTTTCCTGATTTACAACATATTTTACATTACCATATACTTGCGTATAAAATATTTAAACTTTTAAAATCTCTATCCAGTTCCATTGGTAACATTTTAAGCCCTTGTATGACCATATCAGGTGAAAAATGAGAGAGATATTTAAATATTAACAAGCGTTGAATTTTGATATGAATTGTACCCTCACGGTATGCATGTTCAGATTTAAGACTAACATTTCCTATTAGTTTTGAGTATTCTCCAGTGAAATTTTGGAGGGTATGCGTTTCGATTTTTGATAAAATAAAATCCCCCCTCATATCTTGGGACACCCTAGTGTGTATGCGTTGCCGGCCAGCAGGCAAATATAATATATGCAGCAGGACAAAAACATTCGTGATTTCAATGGGTCATACAGGTGACATTGTCATTCATGCCAAATTGGGTGACATGTCATCGTAGAGGGGTGCTGTTCATCTTCTTGAATCTCATTGGCTACTAAAATTTAAATAAGATCTTAGCGTCAATTGAGCGTTAGCATGAAGTGGCATAGTGTATAAGTGGTCGACTCACAATCCGAAGACCGCGGGTTCGGTCCCTGGCTGTGGAAAATAAAATTTGTTAAAAATGGATCTTTGAAAATGTTCGAAATAATCAAAGAGAAGACAATGAAGAGAGTTCTCAAACCGGTTTCTATACCCAGCGGGATATGGTGGACATTGGTAAGCGAGCGAGGTAATCTATACAGCACATGTCTACCACTTACCAGGATCGATGAAAATTAACATGGCGATGTCATTGAAAATTCGTTCATTACCTCTTGCGCTTACCATTTAGTTGAAGAATTCTAATACGACACTGTAATCGGAGAATTCTTCGGCAAAAGCGTAATCGAAGTATACGTACATATATAAGTACAAATAAGAAGGCATTCCTTAGAAAAAATTGGAGAAAGTGCCTAACACGTCGATGTCGACGGGTTCAAATCCCGGTCGGACAAGACACAATTTTTGTTTTTTTTGTAAATAAGTAGATAATTCTGAAATGAAGAACTTAAATTTAAATAAAAACTTAGAGGAATAAAAAGCTTTCAACTAAACTTTTATTGAAAAAAAAAATCTTGTTTGAAAGAGCTTATGCATGACGCTTTTGAAGGCGCAATGGAGACTTTACTTTATAGCTGGCACAGGAGAATTTCTTCCTTAAATTGACTTGCATCTTTCAAGTCCCCGTTTTTCTATATTTTTTTTTTTTTTTTAGCCTGCGACAGGAATCGATCCCCAGCCTTTTAGATTGCTAAGCAAATACGTTGTCCATTACGCCACACAGATTTTCAATTCATCATTCTTATTTAGACGTAAATCACCTTTTTTAACTTGACATTTTTCGCTCTGTATGCATTACGTTTTTCGTCAAAGCTGCTTCGATGCTCATTTATTCGATGAATTCTTTGAAGAATAAGGTAATGGAAGAACAAATTTCCCGCTGGGTAAAGTGACATTTGGAGAGAAAAGAGCATGTGCTGCTCTCAAATGTCCTGCTGGGTGTCATTATAGTGACTTTTTCTACTCCCACGAAGACGAAGTCACCCAGGAAGTCCCTGTCAGTTCGTGCACAAATTTCATACAAAGTGTCCGACGAATTGGCATGCATGCCGCCTCCAAAGTCACCCTGACATCACTGATTTTGTCAGGGGGACTTTTCCTGCTGAACGCCCAGTAGAAAAATGTGTACATATGTCATGTTCATATGCTTTAATCTCATTGGCTATTTAAATCTAAATAAGGCTCTAGCTTTGCAGTTGAGCATTAACATGGTGTAATGGATAGCGAGCGTGCCTCACAGTCCGAAGATCGCGAATTCGATTCCTCGCTAAGGCATCCCATAATTGTAAAACAAAAAGATTTCTAAAAATTTTCGATTGTATGTACACATACAACAAAAAGAAAGAAACCTCTGTTCCGTAGTTGGCTGAGATGCCAATTTACGAAGTGAGAGACCCTGGGTTCGACTCCCAATTCAGGTCGTGGATGTTTAGCTTTTCTGTTTTTCTCTTTGGTTTACCATTTTTCGTCGTATCACATAGGGCCCATGTGTGGCCTAAGTGTGTCAACCTTCATGGTGGCAGCCACATTAACCTAACCTTACCTACAAGGAGAAAACACGAGGAGAGTTTCCTGGACTCATCAAAGAATTTCTATAAATATACATTTATAGAGAAAAGAGCGGTGCGGAGCTCTCAAACGATCTTTTCGCCATCGCATCCTCTATATAGGATGACTAATTCATCCGGAAATTCAATGCCAGTCTGTGTACGAATGTAATAAAAAGTGTCCTGTCAAAGTGAAATTTCATGCATTATTATTGTTCCCTTGGCATTATTAAAAATTAACTTTTAATGGCTGCCGCTCTTAGGCAGAGTACAGGGCAGATATGAATTCCTTCCATCAGATACTGTTGGTCCAAGTTATTGGGCCTACTTAGTCTTCCAGAGCTTCCATTTCGGCTAAATTAGTGTATTTTTTACGCAAGGTTTAGCCTAAAGGTAATTCTCGTATCTGTTTTAAGACAAAAAACAGTATTTTTAAAAGAACAAGTAAGAAAGCCAAGGTCGGTCAAGCCCGACTTTGAAATACTCAGCGTCCCGACATTATTGGCGCACAATGTTACGAAAAATCTCCATTTTTGGGCGTGGCAGTGGGCGGGCCACATAAATTTTTTTCCTACACCTTTAATTTGCCTTGGTCAACCTATGCTGCGAATTTGAAGCTTCTACGCCTTTTACTTCACAAGTAACGATAAGCCCTTATTTGTGGGCGTGGCTTGAGAAGGACGGCGTCCATTTTTTTCCAGGATATTTTCCTTTTTGTAGTTTACCAGTACATCAAATATCAATGAAATGTGTTGAGTGGTTCGCAAGTGACAAGCATTTTACTGAAAACACATTAAATTAATTTGTGGGCGTGGCAGTGAGCGGATGTCTCCCATTTCTACTTAGGATCATACTCGGATCCCGATATACCTGAGTGCAAAATTTCGACTTGGTTGGTCCAGCCGTTTCGGAGGAGATCCGACCACAGACGGACGGTCATGTTTAAATCGATTCAGTTTTTGATCCTGATCAAGAATATATTATATTAGGTGTAGTAAAAAGAAATCCATTATTTTTGCATTAAATTGAGGGCTTTATTTAAGATAGTTAGAATGACCCGATTTATGTCAAATATGCGCCGTTTTGTTCGATAACTTGTTGCCATTTTAAAGGTAATTTCATTATGCCTCTCTCATAGAAGCCCTCGTTCCTATTAGCAAAAAATTGAGACAGTCGAATTTCAGAAGCCTCTCTTGAAGCGAATGTTTCACCAGCAAAATTGTTCGCCATGGACAGGAACAGATGGTAATCACTTGGTGCCAGGTCCGGACTATAAGGTGGATGCAGAAGAACCTCCCAACCAAACTCCCGGAGCTTTTAGCGAGTCACTATCGATGTGTGTGGCCTGGCGTTGTCCTGATGGAACACAATTCCTCTCCTATTGGCCAAAGCTGGCCGCTTATGGGCGATTGCTTCCTTCAGACGGTCCAATTGTTGACAGTAGAGTTCCGAGTTAAGAGTTTTGCCGTATGGGAGCAGCTCATAGTAGATAATTCTCTGCCAATCCCACCAAACACACAGCAAAACTTTCCTGGCCGTCAATCCTGGCTTGGCCACCGTTTCCGCCGGTTCCCCGTGTTTCGACCACGACCGTTTTCGCTTGACGTTGTCGTAAGTGACCCACTTTTCATCACCAGTCACCAACCGCTTCAGAAATGGGTCGATTTTGTTGCGGTTCAGCAGCGATTCGCAGATGGAAATTCGGTCTATGAGGTTTTTTTGCGTTAACTCGTGTGGCACCCATACATCGAGCTTCTTTGTGTATCCAGCCTTATTCAAATGGTTCCAAACGGTTTTTTGTGCAATCTTTAGCTCTTTTGCAATCGAAACAGTGCTAACATGACGGTCGGACTCGATAATTTCCATGATTTTATCGACATTTTCGACAATTGGCCTTCCAGTGCGTGGTGCATCCTTGACATCGAAGTTACCGGAACGGAATCGACGAAACCAAAATTGCGCATGATTGGCTGTTACAGTATCAGGTCCATTAACGCTATTCACATTTTCAGCCGCCTGGCTTGCGTTTTCTCCCTTATCGAAGAAAAACTGTAAAATGTAGCGAATTTTCTCTTTGCTGATGTCCATCTTTGACAAGCTCTCAAACAAAACTGAATCAATCAATCAAAAAAAGTCAAAAAAGCTTTTTTAGTAGGAACTGTCATCTTTCTAATGCCCCCTAGCGGAACACGATCGGACTTATACAACGCGAGATACAGATAAATAACGCCATCTATTGGAAAAATAATGGATTTCTTTTTACTACACCTAATATATATCCCAGCAAACATTTACACTAATTTTAGACTACTTTTAGACTCTAAATATTGAGCAAAACAGTCTAAATTGAGCTTCAAAAAGACTCTAAAAAGAGTGTGTTTTTCTTTGAAAAGGGACACACGTTTAGAGTCTAAAATAAGAGTGTAAAAAAAGTATAATCGAACTGTGTTTTTAGAGTTTTATTATACTCTTGTTTTGAACTGCGTTTGGGGTTTTGATTTTGTTTAGACCTGAATAAAACTTGCAGTCTGCGTTTAGTCCGGTCAAATTAGACATTCAAGGTTACATAAATTCCCACCAAGCTGAAAATCGGCATGATTGCTTAAAATATAATAAAAAATAAAATTGGAAAGTTCCCCATCATTCCCCTGTATGGAAAAAATTTTATTCAAGGTCAAAGGTAAAAAAAAATCAGTTTTTCGCGATTTTCAGCAAAACGGTAAGTTTTATCATAAAAAACTGTAGATCATACGATTATCTACAAAAAATGTCTATATGTCTTTTTTCCTACGAACTACCGTTTTTGAGATATAACGATCCAAAAAGTTGTAAAAGCTGTAATCGTCATAATATGCACACTTTTCCACGCCACCTATGAGGTAGTGTATTTAGCGCATTTTTTTAAACGTGGTTTCCCCTATGCCTATTTTGTGGCCAGGAATTGAATGAAGAGTATGAAAAAAGGAAATCCTCAGATTTTCGCCGTCGATTTAGTCAAATAAGTACACTCCAATTTAAAGATTCAATTCTGGAAGTAGCTCGGACTCGTCACGATGCTACAGCAAAAGCTGTTCTTGGTCGAATCGAATTTAAATTTGATTTAGTTGCTGCGGAAGCTAAATATCATGATGATTGCTATGCTTCTTTCATGAAACCTTCCACTGGAGTTAAAGTCGGTCGGCCTAAGGACGAAGCTTCGAATCGGGCTATGGAGGAAATATTTACTTACATTGAAAATAGCTCCTAAAAAAACTACCTGCTTAGATAAGTATAGATATGCATGTTTCGTTAAAAATACCAAAAGAAAAAAACAAGTACAATTAGCTTGTCTTCCTCCAACCTCAGTTGCTGCTCATCAACATCTTTTTCGGGTATATTACCAAGTTCAAGTGTGGCTTGGTTATCAGCTAGACCCTACAGACTGGGGTTGGAAGTTGGTCAACAGTAAATTAGAACCAGTTCAAACTTTATTTCCACCTGCGCCGGAAAAACTGCTGAACCCAATTTTTTGCAACTGCAAAAAGGGATGCAGTGCTAAATGTGGTTGCAAAAAAGTCGGACTGTTTTGTTCTCTCGCATGTACACATTGTCGAGGCCGGTCCTGCTCTAATATTGAATCACCAACACTGGAGGATCTGTTTGATTCCGAAGAGGCGACATGCGATACATCGCTATTAACGCAGAACAAGAATTTGAAAGTTACGCCTTGTACGATTAAATTTCACTACTTTTTTTGAACTGAAATTGCTTTTATCTTTTCAATTTCTGCTAATACCAATTATTTTGCAATAGTTTCAAATTAAACAAGATCACAACTGACCCGTGGAATAGGCCTACTGGGGAAACCACGTTTAAAAAAATGCGCTAAATACACTACCTCATAGGTGGCGTGGAAAAGTGTGCATATTATGACGATTACAGCTTTTACAACTTTTTGGATCGTTATATCTCAAAAACGGTAGTTCGTAGGAAAAAAGACATATAGACATTTTTTGTAGATAATCGTATGATCTACAGTTTTTATCTAAGGTATTTTTATGATAAAACTTACCGTTTTGCTGAAAATCGCGAAAAACTGATTTTTTTGACCTTTGACCTTGAATAAAATTTTTTCCATACAGGGGAATGATGGGGAACTTTCCAATTTTATTTTTTATTATATTTTAAACAATCATGCCGATTTTCAGCTTGGTGGGAATTTATGTAACCTCGCACTTATTTTTTGGTCTAATTTGACCGGACTAGTTGTACAAATTTCTGATATTATATCAAGAAATTCCGTTTGCAATGACTTTACAGTTTTTGATTGTGAAAGCCACTGAGATTCTTTAATAAAATTGATTTCTTATATACTAATAATTTGTTTATCAATACAAAATTGGTTTAAAGTGAAATCAACAGCCCAACGTCGTGACCATGACTTGCTGCTGCATCGGCATATTTTGTTCAGTAGGTTGGTTTTGTGTTCGTCGCCACTGGGCAGCGAGTTTGTTTTTATCTTCATAACATATTCCCCCCGTTGAGCATTCCTCAACTTAGCCGTTGAATTATTTGCTGATTCGGGATTTGTAAGCTCTTTGATGTTTCTAAATGTGAACACTGAAATGAGTTTCGTTTTGTTGTTGACGAGGCCGTGGAGTTGGAAGAAAATTTTGTTTTCTTTTCCACTTGAGATATATCAAGATAAGTAGAGCTGCAAATATGTTAGTGCAGTGTAACCAACTGCGATGTGGTGATAATTCTGATTTTCCATTTTATTTGGTAGTTGAAATAATTCTTCTGTTGCTAATGAAGACTGCAACAAACTGAGATTAGCAATTTGTGGCGTGTACTTATTTGGATTTGCCTCCATTACTATTGGTTTCAATTGTTCAATACGCGATACTTCAGTTAAATTTCCTAGGCTGGTATAGGATGCCATAAGGGTGCTGGACACTTGTTGATGAGCTTGAACGGCCATGAAATTGTGCTTGAAGAATAAGTATGCCGGAGTTTTTTTAAAATGATTTGTGTAATTTCTCTGCCACATACAACTGTTGCGCGTGATTCCTTTTTCGTTGCGTAGATCCAGTGATTTCTGTGCTGCAGTGAAATCCACGTGAATTCTGCAGACATTCGTCGCAAGTGGCAATCGGACTGGATGAAGTTATTAAAAAGGCTAAGCTCGCATTTGCATACTGTGGAGCCATGGTTATATCTAACTTGAAGCTTGGAACACATGTAACTTCCGTCTTTGATGATGATATAGGATTTAAGTTCGGAGCTGCTCATTGGAAAATACTGGTCGATGTGATTATTGATCGCTAAGTATTGAGAGCAAATGTCAATCGTTATCATCGTGTTGTTGGTCCAGATTGGAATTGAAATGAGATGAAAAAGCTCAAAGCGCTCATGACTCACTAAGGGTAAAGTTATGCTGAAGACGACCTTGCCCTTTGGCAGTCCTCCTTTGACATTCTGAGTGTGTTCAGTTTTAATAATCTGTCTTGATTTACAGGCAACTCAAGCGCATTAGGCAAGTGCATTTTAACTTTAGCAGCTTCCTGTTGCAGCTGATTGGGTGAAAGGAGCAGCGGGCTTATTTTTTTTTTCATGATGAGCGTCCGTGAGTACGTCCAACATTGATGATTGTATTCGCTGCAAATTCGTTGCAATAATTGTAAGCTGCATTGCCAATGTAGTAAAGGTGTGGTACATCTTCTCTTGGTATCGCACTTCATCGTTGCTTCGTACGCTGTTGAGAATTAACTGAATTTCATTGTCTAGTTGATCGAATTTCGTCTTAACCGCCGCACAGTGGTTCAGACTGAGGTTAGGTCGGTCAAAAATCTGTAACTTTTGAAGACAATCATATAATTTTTTCGCCATTTGAGAGACAAAAGAATATAGAGTAACGGAAAGAATTTTTTTTTTTGATTGAAGAATTAAAAAGTAGTTTAATTTAGCGGTAAACTTGAACAATTTTGTTTTCAAGGAAATTTTCATGTTTTATAAAATATTTTCTGCTCACATTATGTTCTGTTCTATAGTTTGAACTACCGAATTCAAATAAAATTCGCACTAAATATTTTTATCAGAATATTCTGCATTTATTTTATTGTTTTGCGATACTGGTAATTTAAAACTGAAAATATCTGGTTTTGGAGCAGGTTTTGAAAATTTTGTATTCGACCATAGTGCTGCAGGTCCTGCTCAAAATGGACTGACCAAGAAAATTCTTATAGGAGATGTTTGTGACTTCAAAAGGACCTGAAATTCCAACTTTTGCTCGATTCCCATTGCAATTGTGGTCTATGGAGGCAATTTTCCGACCTTTTGCCAAGCCCACTTTTAAGATTTAAAAACACAAAATTTCATCAAAATAACTTGAACAAGTAAGGGTGTTATAGTCAGGCGAGCCTGACAATAGAATACCCGACACAGACACACATGTTCAAATAATTTTTAATATCAAGAGGTGTTTAAGGACATAATAGGCCCCATATACCGACTATTGTTAAATTTCTTTATGAAAACCGCCCCTTTGCCACGCCCACTTTTCCAATTTTTGGAATTCTAATCGGAGGCTTAAATATACGCTCAAATTCTAAGTTTCATTGAAATATTTCGAAAAAGTCCGATTTTGAGGCAGCTTTGGATTTTTGTGTCAGACCCTAGTACTGGAGGTACCCTTAATAATGGACCGACCAAGGAAAATTTTGGAAGGATGTTTATGGCTACAAAGGAAGCATAAGTGGCAAATTTCGTTCAAGTCGGTATTTCGGGTGTAGGAGACAATTTTCGAAAAACGCCCTTATGCCACGCCCACTTTTCCAATTTTTGGAAATCATATTACGTGCCTTTAAAAATGTTCAAATATCAAATTTCATCAAAATATCTTGAAAAACTTCGATTTTAGAGCAGTTTTTGTGATTTTTGTGCCATACCCTGGTACTGGAGGTACCCCTAAAAATGGTCCGCTGGGGTCCATTCTCTAAATACTCATATGCCTGTGAGTACGCATACCAAATTTCGTCAAGATAGCTCAACCTCTTCGATAAGAAAACTGTATACAGACTTGAGATGGGCGCGTGCCGTGCTTTTTCCGTGTCACGCACGAACACGACAAAAAACACGGCGTGAATGTGTCTGAAATCAGGATTCGTGGCGTGAGCCGTGCGTGAGTGAATTTTACTCCAAAACACGACTCACGACGCAAATTATAAATTTCATATGCCAAATAATAAAAAATAACCCAGTTGGAGACATCGATTTGGGATCGACATATCGTCGCCTTACTTCCAAAACCTCGTATCTGACATTTTTATGAAATTGGTTTTCTTAGCTTATAAAATAGAGAAACGCATTTTGCCCCACATGGCATTTCCAACTCAGTGACTTTGTATGAGAAAAAAATAATTATCGCAAATTTTAAAACCTCGTATCTGCAAGCTTACCTTAAAATTCCTTCTAAAACCTCGTATATGTAAATTATTGTTCTATAAATAAACTGAAGTGGCTCATATGACATTTAAACGGCAAATTTGTTGTTGGTTAGAATATAACATCTCTAAACAATAAAATGTAACCAAGTAGGAAATGTCTTTAGCAATAATTAAGTCAATAATTTATCAATATGAAACAAAATAAAAATAAATAAAAAAGAGGGCATTTCAACCGAAAGAGCTTATAGTTTCAATAACTCTCAATATCATTGCATGCCTTTGATGGTTTCAGTGCGATATTTTCTACTGGGGAATTATGCACTTATGTTGTCTCAATGTCCCGGTTGAAACAGAGACACAAAAGCGAAAAAGCAAATTTAGGCTGCAATTATAGTTAAGCTGAAACCAGTGGCGTATCTAGAGAAATACAGCTCTTGTAGTGCTCATATTTACCAAAGTGGCAGATTGGGAAATTATACGACAAATTTTTTTCATATATTTTCACTGAAATAATTGAATTTAAGTTCAAATTGTTATTTTTATTCTTTTTATGTTCCAAATATTTGCCTTAAGTTACATTAAAAAGAAATGAAAACTTTAAGCCACGTCTTTTTTAGTTCGCGCAAAACCTCGTAAGTAACAACATTTGTAATTTTCTAAAGGACCAAAAACACGTAAGTGACAAAATCAGCCAGTGCTACTTCTTTAGTGAGCTTCGTACCGTAAACTCAGTTCAGAGTCTTCAGTAAGCATCCCCTTATTAAAAAATTATTTGCTAAATATAACACGCCCCTTCCCTCATCTGCGCCGGTGGAGCGCCTTTTTTCTTATGCCCTGTAAATTTGTACTGCTACAGAAATTTGATATCCATTATCAGTATATTTTTACTGGTACTGAAATTTGATTTGCATTACCAGTACATTTTTATTGGTAATGGAAATAAGTTTTGCATTACCAGTACATTTGTAATGGTAATGGAATTTGTACTGGTAATGGAATTTGCCCATCTATGACTAACTCGGACTTTTATTTCATTTCTTAAGCACTTCTTTGAGATTGCTTGCTTGCTGATTAAATTAAATGATTGAAATCTTTTGAATTTAAATCACACGATTTCATTCAAATTTCAATCAACTAGATTTTTCGAAAATAATTTATAAAATTTATGAAATAAATCTTCAATGATTGAATCCCTATTTCAATTTTTGTGATTTTGAAAAATGAATGCAATCAAAATATAATAAATCTGAAAGACTTCAAATATGTAAAAACGTAAAAAAAAATTGCTTTGTGGTGCGTGCGTGTTCGTGCCGTGCTTTGAAAATTTTTGGCCGTGCGTGAGTAGTGCGTGTTAGGAAAAATTCAGTCGTGCACGTGTCGTGTCGTGTCGAAAAAATTAGGCACGCGCCCATCTGTAATACAGACAGATCATTTCTATATATATTTTGTATTGTCTATCTCGACTGGTTTTGGGTGTTACACACAACCGGACAAACACAACATCTACGCTCGACACAGAGTGTCTCGGGTATAAAAAAAAATTTACTCATTGTGCTAAATAAAGTCAACTCAAATATCTGTGGTTTAATGGATTTTAAAGGCTTCCCCTACGTTGGTGGGGAAAGGGGGTCCTCTTTAAGGGGGTTGGGGCGTTGCTGAGTGGTGTTGAGTGGTGTTGAGCAAAGTAAAGGATCGTGGGTGAATTCTGGCCATATATTCGGGTAAAGCATACCAAAAAATATACTGCAGGGTACTGTTATTCTCGAGTATCAAGTGAATATGCCTTTTGGATTAATAGATGTTAAAAATGCCTTTAAAAAGGGGCGGGCCATGCATATTTTTGATAAATTCTAAAAGAGGAAGTAATAAAGTATACTATTGCATCAAAAGTTTTCCAAAATGACGTATTGCTTAGTCAAAAAAAGGCCAGGCTTTTTATTCAGGCTGGAAAAAATAAAAAGCCTAGAATAACCATTATTCAGGCTGAATATAATAAACGGCAAAAAATCACGGTTATTGCGGCTGAAAAAATTTTAATTTAAATTTAAAATAACAGTTATCAAGTGACGTTTATTTATAAACGTTATAACCGTTACGGTCCCTGGACAGCATAATGTTAAATGTGTCAGTTCGTTCCATGCAAAAGAAAATTAAGTGGGACCAGTCATAGTGACTTTTGGTTTACTCCGGGGACTACTCCTACTTACTGCAGGGACTATTACAAATAAAATAAAAAGTTTAAGGGATTTTATGAGTGAGAGCGAGTAGGATAAAAGCCTTTGTTAAATTACGTATGCGTAAAAGAGACGGCTGATGTAAGCGGCTTTGTGTTATGCAAAAGTGAAGTACTTGTTAAGAATTTTTTTGGACTAGATGAAGTATCACTATGGATTAAAAATTGTTAAGTCGAAAGAATTTTTTTGGACCTGCAGCTCTTTACAGAATAATATCTTTTTTCACAGCATTACAGTAGTTTCGCTATATAAGAAACTCGTATATAAGAGAAATCCGCTTTTAAGAAAGGAATCTCAGGGCACGAGGTCTATTTATATTAAGCTCTGTACAAAAATTTTTGTATATAAGAAACTCGTATATAAGAAAAACCCGCCTTTAAGAAACTGTTTACCAAAAAAAAAAAAAAAACTCTTTTTGTATGGAAAAATTTTTATATAAGAAACTTGGTTTTTATCAAAAATTTAACGACCCTATTTTCAAATATCGGTAGTTTATATAAGAAAAAATTATCTTATAAACGGTTTTTATACCCGACACACTCTGTGTCGAGGGTATATTGCGTTTGTTGGGTTGTGTGTAACACCCAGAACCAGTCGAGATAGACCATACAAAATGTATATAGAAATGATCAGCGTCACCAGGAGATTCGATTTAGCCATGTCCGTCTGTCTGTCTGTCCGTCTGTCTGTCTGTCTGTATACAGTTATCTTATCGAAGGAGTTGAGCTATCTTGACAAAATTTGGTATGCGTGCTCACGGGGACATGAGTAAGAACAAGTTCGAGAATGGACCCGATCGGACCATTTTTAGGGGTACCTCCAGTACTAGGGTCTGTTATGAAAATCACAAAAACTGCTCTAAAACCTGAGTTTTTCAAGATATTTTGATGAAACTTGGTATTTGAACATGTTTAAACGCAAGTAATATGATTTCAAAAAATTTGAAAAGTGGGCGTGGCATAAGGGCGTTTTTCGAAAATTGTCTCCTACACCCGAAATACAAATGGGACTTGAACGAAAGTTGGCACGTATGCTTCCTTGATAGCCAGTAACGTCCTCCCCAAAAATTTTTTCGATAGAACCATTATTAAGGGTACCTCTAGTACTAGGGTACAAAAATCCAAAAAATGCCTCAAAAGCGGACTTCATTGAAATATTTCAATGAAACTTAGAATTTAAGCGTATATATAGGGGTCCAATTATAATCCCAAAAAAATTGAAAAAATGGGCGTGGCAAATGGGCGGTTTTTATAAAGAAATTAAACAAAAGTCGGTATATGGGGCCCCTAATGGCCTTAAACAACTCCTGATATTAAAAATTATTCGAACATAAGTGTCTGTGTCGGGTATTCTATTGTCAGGCTCGCCTGACTATAACACCCTTACTTGTTTTAATTTAAGAAACAATTTTCTTATAAACGGGTTCTTATGTAAGAAAAAACCGGAAATAAGAACGACATTTCTTGGCAAAATCGACTTTCTTATATAGCGAAACTACTGTACTTAATTTTGACGCTAGCTTTAAAATATTCTACCGGTAGGCTTGCCAGATTGTGTGATACATCTTTTCAAAGTAATGCCTAAGGGGTTTTTCCGTGAGGCTTTCCATACACCTACCTAAAAGGCTGCCTGATAATACTACTGATATATGCGTGATGTCTAACGAATTTTGTTGTTAACTATACCACATTATAAGCCTAGGAATTCTTATTAATAGTACTGGATATTTCACTTGTGAAACAGTCAGTATGCCTACCATGAAAAAGCAAGACAACTGTATGTCTAAACATATGCGAGTGTTCATGTGAAAGAAAAGGATAATTTCTTACACGTACATTTGTTTCAGTTAGTTTTTTCACACTGCCCTTAAGGTGAGATGACACTACTTGTGCAATGCACGAATATTTGCTCACTGACGTCATAAACATTGCACACGTAATGAAATCGACGAATAATTTGTTTGCTCAAAATAATTCTTACAATAGTGGTATTCAAGCAACAGTGCAAACGCAGTGTGCAATATTTGCACTTGTCAAATTGCGTACAAAAAAAGCAGTGCAAATATTGCACACTGCAATTTGCACTGTTGCTTGAATACCACTAATATTTTACAAATAAAATGTGTGCGTTGCACGCGTAATGTAATCAACCCAAATTTCAACTGCACAAACATTTTGTAAAAATATGTACACGTGAAACTGTTTCCTCATACAGTACAATCTGCTGAAATCTCTAAAGTTTGACATTATTTTCATTGAAATCTTTTAAAAACGAAACCTAGTAACATTGCGCAATCAAAATGTGTGATTTGTCCATATATTGTGCGAGAAAATGTTATGTGTGCAATTGTTTTTCAGATGTGTCACACATTTTTTTGAGCAATTATGTGTGCATTGCACACGTAGTGTAATATCCTGAGCAAATAAATGTGCTTCAAATTTTATTTGTTTCAGATGTGTCACACATTTTTTTGAGCAATTATATGTGAATTGCACACGTAGTGTCATCTCACCTTTAAGGAGCTAATAGAATCTGTTTCATATTTTTTTGTTTTTTAAACTATTCATTTTATTTATTGGATCACTCCTTTACGATAGGAGTCTATCAATAATTTTTTTCAAATCTTACACCTAAAGTTACACAATTACATATCATAGAGCGTATTCAGATTTGAAGAATCCTTTGAGATGTAATTTTTTGATAATTACGTGCCTTTTCGCTGGAGCTAGGCTTTTATGATGTGTGTGTAGGAGCACATGTAACAGAGAACGGTGTTGGAGAGCATAATATAGTAAGGTGGTTATGCAGTGGTTTACCCGGGAGGATGTAGATTTTTGGATTTTATAGCTGGGAAAGCTGTTTTTTTTGGAAGTGCATGTCAAACCAAATCCTCTCAAGTCGATATTGTCCACGATATTGTCGTGTGAACGCTTGGATTTTGATGTGGATGTCACGAAATCCAAGTGCCGAAATCCCGGGATTTCGGTGCTCGTCTGAATGGCATATTAGACGCAAATAGCACGGATATTCGAATGGAACCTTTTGAATTGGACTACGATTGGGGCACAGAATTTGAGAATTTTGAGATTCCGAACATAAATCAGTTGCAAAAAGGAGATAGCCAAGATAAGCGTTTTGACCTTTTAATGAACTCAGTAAATTTGGATGACAACCTTAATAAGGAGGAATTACATTCAATTAAAGAAGTATTTAGGGATTATACAGATATATTTCATTTGCAAGGAGACACCCTTTCTTATACAACGGTATTGGCACATGAAATCCCTACAGATCCAGGACATCCTCCAATTAACAGTAGACAATATAGATTACCGGAAAATCACAAGTCCGAAATAAATTCGCAGGTTAATAAAATGCTGGCAGACAACATAATTACACCTAGTAAATCGCCTTGGAATTCGCCAATAATATTGGTTCCCAAAAGGCTAGGAAAAGATGGGGAAAATAAATGGAGACTAGTTGTGGATTTTAGGAAATTAAACGAAATTACACTTAAACAAGTTTTCCCCTATCCCAAGAATAGATGAAATTCTGGATCAATTGGGATGCAGTCGTTATTTTTCTACCTTGGACTTGGCGAGCGGCTATCATCAGCCTTCAGCACGGGCTTGGGACATTTTGAATTCATTAGAATGCCTTTTGGTCTCACAGGAGCACCAGCAACGTTTCAGAGAATAACGAATAGTATAATATTTTGACAGGTCTTCAGCGAATCGATTGCTTTGTGTACCTTGATGACTGTCGTTTATGCAAGAAACTTAGAGGACCACGAAATTCGTTTGAGGAATGTGTTTGACGTTTTGAGGGCAAATAAAATTCAAACGGAGAAATGCCAATTTTTAAAAAAAGAATTAGTTTATTTAGGACATAAATGTTCGAAAATTGGAGTTTTACCGGACCCAGCTAAAGTAGAATCAGTAAAAAATATTAAACCACCAAAAAATATTAAGCAATTACAGTCTTTTCTCGGACTAATAAATTATTACAGAAAGTTTATTCCCGATGCAGCAAAAAAATCCTTGCCACTAACAAAATTATTAAGAAAAGAAGAGAAATTTGTTTGGAATAAGGATTTCCAAGAGGCAATGGAAAGGTTGAAAGAGGCGATAACAAGCCCACCGATACTTCAGTATCCCGATTTTAAAAAATTATTTATTCTGACAACTGATGCCAGCAACGAAACATTGGGGGCAGTATTGTCGCAAGGAGAGCCGGGGCAAGACCTGCCAATCTATTTTGCAAGTAGGGCACTAAGTGCAACCGAAAGACGATATTCCACGATAGAAAAAGAATTTTTAGCAATAGTTTGGGCAGTGAAAAAGTTTAGAAACTACCTTTTAGGCAAACATTTCAAAATTTATACCGACCATAAACCTCTGAAAGGAATAGCAAATTTAAAAGATCAAGACACGAGATTAGGCCGTTTTAGATTGAAACTTTTAGAATATGATTCCGAAATTCTTTATAAACCTGGGAAAAACAACCTTAACGCAGATGCGTTAAGCAGACTTTCAAATTCAGACAAACCAATAGCAGTAGTTACCAGATCAATGTCACAAGACACTCACGAACATTTGGACGAATTAATAAGCATGGGTACCAATGATAGTTGGAATGAAGATACAGCTGTTGTGCTTACCCACCCAACAGAAATACAAAAGGTGTTGAAGATTTTTCATGATACTCCAATGGGAGGCCATAGAGGTTTTGCGAAAACATTTTTTCGAATTAGAAAACAATATAAATGGGAGGGCATGCAACGGCAAATTAGAAATTACATTAAAGAATGTGAACTTTGCCAGAAAAACAAAATCTCTCGAGTAGAAAAGATGCCTTTGTCAATAACAGACACACCCCATAGACCTTTTGATAAGTTTTTATGGACATAGTCGGTCCACTCCCCGTTCCATCCAGGGGAAATAAATACATTCTTACGTTTTTGGATGACTTTTCAAAATATTTCGTCTGCACAGCCATTCCAGATGCAGAAGCAGCAACAGTAGCTAGAGCTTTTTCCAATGAAATTATTTCAAAATTTAATATTCCTAAAACGCTAATAACTGACAATGGAACCAATTTTACATCCAAGCTATTTAATGAGGTTTGTAAAGTTCTTGGAATAAAGAAATCACAGACCTCACCCTACCACCCCCAAGCCAATGGTACTCTTGAAAGAAGTCACCGACCTCTTGCGGAATTTCTTCGAAATTTCGTCAATGAGGATGGCACAAATTGGGATGAATGGCTGCATCATGCTATGCACGGGCATAACAACACAGTTCACTCATCGACAAAACAGACACCATGCAGAACGCTTTTTGGTTTTGATTTCGAAATTCCTGTAAAACTAAAAAATAAACCAAGCCCGCTGTATAATCCATTTACCATCCAATTACAGCAAAATTTTAAAGTACCAAATCCAAAGATGTCACGAAATAGTTAGAAATAATCAAAAGAGAGCAAAACAAAATTCAAAAAAATATTATGATAAAAAAACGAAACAGAGAAATTTTTCAATAGGCGAAAAGGTATGGATTAAGAGTCAAAGCCGTCAAAATAAATTTTCTTCAATCTGGGAGGGGCCCTATGAGGTAGTCTCCCTCCCAAGCGCAAGCAATGTACGGTTGAAAATTAAAGGAAAAGAAAAAACCTTCCATAAAGATTTACTTAAACCATTTAATGAAAAAACGCTCAAAATTTTTACAGTTAAACAATTAGGAGCACGAGGGTTAAATAAATGATTACACACAGCATATATTAAGCAACTAACTGAAGAATATAATATATTAAACCAACAACTGGTCAAGCGAAAAATCGATGTGAGCCTTGAACACCAATCGAAAAACCGATACTATGACATTCCATGTTTGGAGCGGAATCGAGTGAGGCTTCATTCACCGTCAAATTACATTCATGCAAATTTCGTGGATGGGTTTCGAAAAAAGAAGGAATATATCGCCGCACAAGGGCCGCTTAAAGACACAATCAATGATTTCTGGTGCATGGTATGGGACCAAAATTGCTTTATATATATAGTCATGCTTATGAGGCTCATCGAAAATGGAAAGGTGAAATGTCATCCGTATTGGGGGTGGCAGATAAACGAAATAGTTAGAACAGACGATTTCATGGTTACAACTTTGAACAAGATTGTGAAGAGAAATAGTACACAATCCAGAGTAGAATTAATAAATAATAAAACGAAGGAATCAAGAATAATTTGGCATTGGCATTTTACGAGCTGGCCTGGTAATGGTTCACCAAGCCCTTATTCTCTTCTTAAATTTTGGTTCGCGGTCAAGCGGAACCAACAAATCTCGGAAAAGACAAATAAACATTCAAAAGTCATCATTCACTGCAGTGCTGGTGTTGGCCGCACAGGCACACTCATTGCGCTGGACATAGCAATAAACACATTAAATACAGGGCTGAAGTGTGATATTCCTGAAATCATACTTGAAATTCGCTCGCAGCGAGCGCATGCAATAAACTGCCGGCAGCAATATCTTTTCCTGCATCAACCACTGTGGTTGCAAACAAATATTCAACCTAACAATTAAAACATTCAGTTTGATACAAACCCTTTGTCATAATCTCGGAAATGCCGAGATGGAAATATTTTTGATTGAATTTGAAATATTTAATTTAATTTTTAACAAGTCAAATTCAAAGATAAAATCTTATCGAGCTCACTATGCATAATCATTCAAAGAGAGAAAAAAAAAAATTATATTAAAACCACAGTACGTGATTGGGCCCAAATTCATCAAGGTCGCTCTCTGATCTGGTGGCAGGCACGGCATCCTGAAAATGCATGGAGCAAGAGCCTCAAACGCCCGAAGATTGCCGTTCATGCGAAAAGTCAGCTTCTCATTGTATGGCTTTGCATTTTCCTGCAAAGTTTCCAGCCTATGAGCATGCCGGGAGTCGCAAACGATGCCCCAACGACGCTGAAACTCCTCCCTCGGAGCTATCTCCATGACACTGGCGAGCACCTCGTGTAAGGCGTCGCGGACACCTGGGAAGTAATAGAAGTCTCCGAGATAGTACGGCAAATGGTCATCCGTAGGAGGTTTATTGACAAGATGATAATTGCGACACATAATAGCAAATGTGCGACATCTCCGGCCGGGGATACATCTGGGATGGCACCTCTGCCATATCCGCCTGTTCCGAATCTTAGGTGAAAGCGCCGGCCATCCGAAAAAATCATTCAGGAATGCCGAAACATTCAGAGCGGCATCCCAGATCTAGGCGGAGAATAAAATAAATTGACATTTAGAATTGAGTGAGCAACAATTAAAGACTGTGATTTGTTGTATCCTACCGGCTGCGCCAATTAATGTTAGGATATAGGGTGCAACGCGCTCAGACGGAGTCGAGCGAATAATCGCACCTATATTCCTATTGCCGAGATACGGGGTACCAAGCGCTCAGACAGTGTCGAGCGTATAATAGTCCCTATAGTATCCTTTTATAAAAATGAATAAGCAAAGGATTAAAGTTTATCCCTTATTTTTATTGAACAAAATCCTTTGTCTAGCACAAAATTACACTTTGAAATTTACTCTCTAGTCGCCGTGGCCTCTGGGTGGGTACGCACGTTAGAGTTGAGACATCAAAACCAGTCTGCCCGTCCAGTGGACGATGCTCCGTTTTTATAGGGAAATAGTGCTGATCCTGCATTTACCATGATCCGTGATCTCTGTTTATTTTCCCAAATTCCCCCTTAAATAGCTTTCAATGCAGTAGTGCTTACATCGCTTATATTGTCCCGTTGTTGTTGTCCTATTGCAATTCTACTCACTGATACTTATACTATCGTCGTTCTTGCCCCAGAACCGTTTTGAGCACGTACAATCCTCTGCACATAGCTTCCCCAGTCGCTGCATCACTTTATGATCTGCAAGCTCGTGCCCTCCCTCATGTCATTTGCCCGTCTGTGTCTATCGTTTTCGTCGTTCCAAAACCTCTTAGCTTTCGTTGACTTGTTTATTTGTGTTCAATATTGTCGTCGCCCAAATGTCGGTTTCATGTTTCAATCACTTGCCTTCTGGCTTTGGTGATCGCGGCTGAGGTCTTTTGCATAGCGATTGTAGTTATGCATTCATTCATGAAGAGAAGAACAGAAAGTTGGGATAGGGAATGTTTGTGCGGTTGTGACTCACAACAGCATCAATGCGACTACATCGCTGAAAAAAGGTATTTTGTGAAACCAGAATCTTTTATTTTTCTTACAACATTTCATTACATAGATCGATGATAAATAATCATCCCTTTGATGCCCGATGTAACCTATAGGGAACAATCGAACGTTATCCTCTCTCTTTCTGGAGTTACGACTATGTAACAATATAAAGAATACTTTTTTGATTTCAATGGAGTTTGGTAGATTATTGGTTAAAGAAAAGAATGCCTTACCATTTTTTTTTAGAGGAAATTCATTTTTATCCAAGTTATTAGCAATAGAGTGTGACCATGTAAAAAGGAAGTTCAAATTTGGGTTTTTAGAAGAGGTAATGACTTTATATAGTAATAGTATATAGTTAATAAGAAATTTGGACCTTTTGAGTAAAAATAAATGTGATTTCTAGAAATTTTTGCAGATTTGAAGTGCAAATATAACAAAATATGTGGTCAAAGAATTTTGTTTTTAAATTTCATTGGCTGTTCAAAAAATTCTTGGACTGTTTCAGTTTGGAGAAAACTTATTTCAACACCCATATTATTGATCGAAACAGGTTAAAACTTCGCGTGGACCCAAAATCATCTTTCTATCCAAGTCAAAAAATATAGTAACACAGCACACAGCAGATTGAAATTCGGGCATCAAAGGGTTAAAAATATCAGCAATATTGGCATTAAAAGATAGAAAGTCATTGAATAAAATTTGAAACAACAAAAACGCTACGACGGGCTCGAACGTACGATCCTTTTTCTCTTTCTAATTTTTTTTTCTTTCTCTCTCTCACTCACTCTCCCGTTGTTATTGCATAGTTTTCGATATTTTAGAGAATGCTACAAAACAGCGGTAGCCAAAGTGGGCTTTTTATATTACTACCCCTCAGTACGAACAATCACAATTAGTCTTTTTTCATTAATGAATTCATGGGTAATGAAAGAAGGTAATGAAAATTCAATTCGTTTGCCTTATTTTGTAGTGACTTAAGACTCTCGCTCAGCAACCGCGTGGGTCGGGGTTCGATCCCTGGTTCGGATTTTTTTTCAAGGTTTTTTATGTTGACATTTTCAGTTATTTCTTTAATAGTTAATTTGTAAATAGAAATGTTGTTTCTTTTGTAAGTATGTATTTTTTCCTAAATATTTTAATTTTTGTATTATTTATTTTGGTAAAGACGCTGACTTGGCAGCCCAGAGATCAGCGGTTCGATGTTCAACCGAGGCGAGAAAATTAAAAAAAGAATTAAGAAAAGTAGAAGTTTTAAAAAGGAAGAAAAAAAGCATACCAAAAAGAGAAAATAAACGAAACAATGCGAAAAAAAATGTTTTTTTCATAAAAAGCAGAAAGACTCCTTTTGGTGAGTTGTAGCCATTGCATCGATTTGATGAGTAACCCACGAATGAACTTGTGAAAGGTAATGTAAAGAGGAAGGAAATCATTACCGCCAATGAGATGGCCGTATTAAATTCATGAGTGCCATGAATTGCCAGTAATGTGGTCGGTAACCGGTGGTGTGGTTACTGGTAACCAGTGAACTCACTAGTGTATCATGGGTGTGTCGAACTGAAGGGTAGGGCAGGGCCGGATTATGGGGGGGGGGGGGGGGGGGGTGGGGGGAGGGGCCAGTGGCACCGGGCCTCCACCACGTGGGGGCCCCCACCAGCAGTGATCAAATTAATTTTTTTTATTTATTATAGTTTTCAAGATATTCAGGAACTACTCTCTTAAAATTTTCAATTGGTTGTACGGTTATTCAGTGGACTTAAGAATTGAAAAACCCTTTTATCAATCACAAAACGTTATTTTGCTAACAATCAATCTGTCGTTTAGTGAAAATATGCTACATAGTAAATTTTATTTTATAATATTCGCCCTACTCAGACTCGCACTTGACCGCTTTTTCGTGGAGCAGCGGATTTGTGTTGCGGAGTAAGTGATTTTATGACGATTTATTTTAACTCTTTCGCCCTTACTGAGACAATACGTCGAAGCAATTTTCAACTCTTCATAAGTTCTTTATTACTTCCAATATTTCTATATTTGAAAAATTCCAATAAGGCCATAAGTATTCTATGTGGTGAAATTGCCATATGTATGTGGTGGAAACAAGTATAACGAAATAAGTCTGAAGGATCATTATAAAAAGCAGTGATGCCTGATCAGCAGATTTTCGGCTAGATCTAGCAGATTTTGAAGTTGGACAGCGGAGAAAAATGCCAAAAGTGAAGCTCTCGGACTTCTTCGATACATGGGTCGTCTCGAAACTGCTATTTACACATGCGTTTGGCACGATATCCTTGAAAGATTCAATGCCACAAGCAAATATTTGCAAAGTCCTACGGTCGTACTCAGCAGTGCTGTAAAATCGCTGAAGTCTTTGAAATCTTTCGTTGAATCAAAGAGAAATTCTTTTGAAGTCTACGAGAATGAAGGGAAAAGATTGTCAAAAAATGAGCAATTTCATACAAGTTCAAGAATCAAGAAACCAAATGTTCGACTGCAGCCACTTGACTATGGAAAAACTATTTCGGTGCAGCTGTCACCAAGAGATAAATTTCGCACTGAAGCCTTTCTCACAGTTGTATTTAGATTCCACACTTATGTCGCTGTCACAACGCATCGCAGCATATGAAGCTGTTTATGAAAGATTTTGTTTTTTGAGTAAGCTCCCGACAATAACACCTGAAGAGTTGGATGCCGCAACGAAAAATCTCATCGAAGTCTATCCAGAGGATTTAGAATCAACTCTATCTCTCGAATTGCTTCAACTTTCCAAGTTATCAGAGTTGTATAAACATCTTGAAGATGAATCAATTGAGACATTTCTCTACCGTATAATCATCGAGAACGATTTACGCTCAACCATTGTTAATGCGGAGATAGTACTTCGCATTTACTTGTCCATGATGGTGACAAATTGCAGTGGAGAAAAATCGTTTTCGAAAATGAAAATTATCAAAAACAGATTACGGACGAGCATGGGACAGGAACGTCTGACTAGTTTGATGATTTTGAGTATCGAAAGCGACATATTAAAAAAATTATCGTTTGAAACTCTCATTGAAGAATTCGCTAGGATAAAATCGAGAATAGTTTATATGGGTTGAAAAGACGCTGAATAAAAAAAAATATTTTATGAAAACTGTTAAATAAACAAAATGTGAACGTTGAAAAATATTTTCATTCTTATAATTCATAACCTTTCTACAAACACATTTTCTGCTATTGTGTGAAATTTCATCCTTTATCTTTCAATTAACAGAGGGGCCACCACCATTCTCTGGCCCCCGGGCCCCCGGCAACCTTAATCCGGCTCTGGGGTAGGGTAATGGAAATGTAACTTTTAGGTTACTCGACAGGCAAAAAAAAAGAGAGATAAAAATTTTTGGTGAGTACGTAAGTTAAAATTTCTCATTTTGGTGGATACCAGTGATGCCGATTTGTGTTTAATTATACGAAATGCGCATCTTTTTTTAACGCTTTGTTCAATTTGTGTATAGACATTTTTCAGACCATTTTTTGTATAATTTGGTCTGCTTTTGTCTTTATTTTTGGAAAACATGAAATATCAACCAAAAATTGCGTGAACCATACAAACTCCTCCATTTCTGTACATATTTTGTGAAATCATATATCGATATATTCTTCTATCGACTTTTTTCTTACATCCATAAATTGTCTTCTTTGAAAACTGAATATTGGTTTGATTATGGCAGATGCGATTGGTTGACGTGGATACCGTTATATTTATTTAGGAAATGGACTCGTGCATAAAGCGTGTATCTAAAGCGTGTATTCCGCAACGTAACAAATACTTACATATATGTATAAGGTAACACTATTGTAAAATTAAATATTTTGCTATTAAAACCCGTTTTGTATAATCTGTGTATAATTTTTTTACTTGTGTATAACTTGTAAGAAAATTGTTCAAATTGTGTATATTCCCTCACTAATTTTTTGGCAGCACTGGTGGGTACCCAAGACTGTGGTGGGTACCCAAGACCATG